>JAAAWM010009145.1:0-19924 GCA_036873465.1 Thinopyrum obtusiflorum
ATGCATGTAGTGATAGCATTTATCTGTTCATTGCTCTATTGTGTTATATTGCCAGCATATTCCATGTGCTGGCCCATTTTTGGGCTGCAACGTATCATGTTGCAGACTTTTCAGATGAAGAGTAAGGTGCGCTAGGTCATTGTCGTGCACTCAGCTATGCCGTTGGAGTTGATGGACTCACTTTGTCTTCCAAGCCTTCCGCTGTTATCTTATTTAGATGGCCTTAAGCCATATTTATTGTAATAAGTTCTCTTTTGAAGACATTCGATGTAATAAGTGTGTGATTGCACTCTGTTATAAATCCTTCGAGTACTGTGTGTGTCAGCATTACCGATCCAGGGATGACACTTAACCACAGAGATTCGACCGTTTGAGGTTGGATCGCTACAAGATGGTATCAGAGCACACGCTGAATGTAGGGCGACCACTAAGTTAAGCCATAGGTCACTCTTATCTACTCATTTCTGACTCCTCTCCATTTTCCACTCTTTAGGATGGCGGACTCAAGGAACAAGTTTGCACAACCGGATGAAGACACACCCTTTGGACGACACTTGAAGGAAGTCACTAGGTACCTGAACATCGGAATACCAAGCTTCACCGAGACCTACACCGCCACTTTACCAGAAGGGGGGGGGGGGGGGGGGGGGGGGGGGGGGGGGGGGGGGGGGGGGGGGGGGGGGGGGGGGGGGGGGGGGGGGGGGGGGGGGGGGGGGGGGGGGGGGGGGGGGGGGGGGGGGGGGGGGGGGGGGGGGGGGGGGGGGGGGGGGGGGGGGGGGGGGGGGGGGGGGGGGGGGGGGGGGGGGGGGGGGGGGGGGGGGGGGGGGGGGGGGGGGGGGGGGGGGGGGGGGGGGGGGGGGGGGGGGGGGGGGGGGGGGGGGGGGGGGGGGGGGGGGGGGGGGGGGGGCGTCGCCCGCCCGCCGGAATCCCGCTGAATCTCGCCGGTTTCCGCCGCCCTTTTTTTTGGTTTTAGGTAAAAAGCCGCACCGGTTTTTTTTTAAACCCTAGGCTCGGTTTTTTTTAGATCGGTTCGGTTCATTTTATTCGTTTTCGTTATTTAGCGAGCGTTCGCTCGTTAGTTCGTTTTTAACGAACGCGTTCGCCCGATCGTCTCTGTTAACGAACGTTCACGCCGTAGTTTTCTTTTTCTTTTCTTTTTCTGCCAGGGACCTATCCGCGATTACTTTTATCACAGATTAGCCCCTGATCTTCGAACCCTCGTAACTTTTCAACCGTTTGTCCAAATCCAGTGAAACCAACGCCAAAATCTTCATCTCGAGCCCCTCTTTCTGTTTAATCAACTTGAACAAGGTTTTGACAATTTAAAATTTGGTTTCTAGTAGATTTGTTTTCGAAGTTCTTTTGACCGTAGTTTCAGTTCTGTAGCTCCGATTCGATTGATTCTTTTTGCAATTCGAAGCTCTTCAGTTGGACTTTCAGTTTGGATCTTCTTATTTGAGTTTTACCCGTGCATCATTGCTGGAGTGCTTATGTATGCTATTGTTTGTTTGCGATAGAATTCCCGGAGTGCGGAGCGTGCTACTACGAGTCTCTAGGGTTTGCGGATCGTCAGCAAGGCAAGTAACACATTGATCATACTCTTTTCATACCCAATTTTTATACATTAGTTACAACCCTCAAACACTGCATGATTTAGGATGTGATTAACTTGTGGGGGGGGGGGGGGGGGGGGGGGGGGGGGGGGGGGGGGGGGGGGGGGGGGGGGGGGGGGGGGGGGGGGGGGGGGGGGGGGGGGGGGGGGGGGGGGGGGGGGGGGGGGGGGGGGGGGGGGGGGGGGGGGGGGGGGGGGGGGGGGGGGGGGGGGGGGGGGGGGGGGGGGGGGGGGGGGGGGGGGGGGGGGGGGGGGGGGGGGGGGGGGGGGGGGGGGGGGGGGGGGGGGGGGGGGGGGGGGGGGGGGGGGGGGGGGGGGGGGGGGGGGGGGGGGGGGGGGGGGGGGGGGGGGGGGGGGGGGGGGGGGGGGGGGGGGGGGGGGGGGGGGGGGGGGGGGGGGGGGGGGGGGGGGGGGGGGGGGGGGGGGGGGGGGGGGGGGGGGGGGGGGGGGGGGGGGGGGGGGGGGGGGGGGGGGGGGGGGGGGGGGGGGGGGGGGGGGGGGGGGGGGGGGGGGGGGGGGGGGGGGGGGGGGGGGGGGGGGGGGGGGGGGGGGGGGGGGGGGGGGGGGGGGGGGGGGGGGGGGGGGGGGGGGGGGGGGGGGGGGGGGGGGGGGGGGGGGGGGGGGGGGGGGGGGGGGGGGGGGGGGGGGGGGGGGGGGGGGGGGGGGGGGGGGGGGGGGGGGGGGGGGGGGGGGGGGGGGGGGGGGGGGGGGGGGGGGGGGGGGGGGGGGGGGGGGGGGGGGGGGGGGGGGGGGGGGGGGGGGGGGGGGGGGGGGGGGGGGGGGGGGGGGGGGGGGGGGGGGGGGGGGGGGGGGGGGGGGGGGGGGGGGGGGGGGGGGGGGGGGGGGGGGGGGGGGGGGGGGGGGGGGGGGGGGGGGGGGGGGGGGGGGGGGGGGGGGGGGGGGGGGGGGGGGGGGGGGGGGGGGGGGGGGGGGGGGGGGGGGGGGGGGGGGGGGGGGGGGGGGGGGGGGGGGGGGGGGGGGGGGGGGGGGGGGGGGGGGGGGGGGGGGGGGGGGGGGGGGGGGGGGGGGGGGGGGGGGGGGGGGGGGGGGGGGGGGGGGGGGGGGGGGGGGGGGGGGGGGGGGGGGGGGGGGGGGGGGGGGGGGGGGGGGGGGGGGGGGGGGGGGGGGGGGGGGGGGGGGGGGGGGGGGGGGGGGGGGGGGGGGGGGGGGGGGGGGGGGGGGGGGGGGGGGGGGGGGGGGGGGGGGGGGGGGGGGGGGGGGGGGGGGGGGGGGGGGGGGGGGGGGGGGGGGGGGGGGGGGGGGGGGGGGGGGGGGGGGGGGGGGGGGGGGGGGGGGGGGGGGGGGGGGGGGGGGGGGGGGGGGGGGGGGGGGGGGGGGGGGGGGGGGGGGGGGGGGGGGGGGGGGGGGGGGGGGGGGGGGGGGGGGGGGGGGGGGGGGGGGGGGGGGGGGGGGGGGGGGGGGGGGGGGGGGGGGGGGGGGGGGGGGGGGGGGGGGGGGGGGGGGGGGGGGGGGGGGGGGGGGGGGGGGGGGGGGGGGGGGGGGGGGGGGGGGGGGGGGGGGGGGGGGGGGGGGGGGGGGGGGGGGGGGGGGGGGGGGGGGGGGGGGGGGGGGGGGGGGGGGGGGGGGGGGGGGGGGGGGGGGGGGGGGGGGGGGGGGGGGGGGGGGGGGGGGGGGGGGGGGGGGGGGGGGGGGGGGGGGGGGGGGGGGGGGGGGGGGGGGGGGGGGGGGGGGGGGGGGGGGGGGGGGGGGGGGGGGGGGGGGGGGGGGGGGGGGGGGGGGGGGGGGGGGGGGGGGGGGGGGGGGGGGGGGGGGGGGGGGGGGGGGGGGGGGGGGGGGGGGGGGGGGGGGGGGGGGGGGGGGGGGGGGGGGGGGGGGGGGGGGGGGGGGGGGGGGGGGGGGGGGGGGGGGGGGGGGGGGGGGGGGGGGGGGGGGGGGGGGGGGGGGGGGGGGGGGGGGGGGGGGGGGGGGGGGGGGGGGGGGGGGGGGGGGGGGGGGGGGGGGGGGGGGGGGGGGGGGGGGGGGGGGGGGGGGGGGGGGGGGGGGGGGGGGGGGGGGGGGGGGGGGGGGGGGGGGGGGGGGGGGGGGGGGGGGGGGGGGGGGGGGGGGGGGGGGGGGGGGGGGGGGGGGGGGGGGGGGGGGGGGGGGGGGGGGGGGGGGGGGGGGGGGGGGGGGGGGGGGGGGGGGGGGGGGGGGGGGGGGGGGGGGGGGGGGGGGGGGGGGGGGGGGGGGGGGGGGGGGGGGGGGGGGGGGGGGGGGGGGGGGGGGGGGGGGGGGGGGGGGGGGGGGGGGGGGGGGGGGGGGGGGGGGGGGGGGGGGGGGGGGGGGGGGGGGGGGGGGGGGGGGGGGGGGGGGGGGGGGGGGGGGGGGGGGGGGGGGGGGGGGGGGGGGGGGGGGGGGGGGGGGGGGGGGGGGGGGGGGGGGGGGGGGGGGGGGGGGGGGGGGGGGGGGGGGGGGGGGGGGGGGGGGGGGGGGGGGGGGGGGGGGGGGGGGGGGGGGGGGGGGGGGGGGGGGGGGGGGGGGGGGGGGGGGGGGGGGGGGGGGGGGGGGGGGGGGGGGGGGGGGGGGGGGGGGGGGGGGGGGGGGGGGGGGGGGGGGGGGGGGGGGGGGGGGGGGGGGGGGGGGGGGGGGGGGGGGGGGGGGGGGGGGGGGGGGGGGGGGGGGGGGGGGGGGGGGGGGGGGGGGGGGGGGGGGGGGGGGGGGGGGGGGGGGGGGGGGGGGGGGGGGGGGGGGGGGGGGGGGGGGGGGGGGGGGGGGGGGGGGGGGGGGGGGGGGGGGGGGGGGGGGGGGGGGGGGGGGGGGGGGGGGGGGGGGGGGGGGGGGGGGGGGGGGGGGGGGGGGGGGGGGGGGGGGGGGGGGGGGGGGGGGGGGGGGGGGGGGGGGGGGGGGGGGGGGGGGGGGGGGGGGGGGGGGGGGGGGGGGGGGGGGGGGGGGGGGGGGGGGGGGGGGGGGGGGGGGGGGGGGGGGGGGGGGGGGGGGGGGGGGGGGGGGGGGGGGGGGGGGGGGGGGGGGGGGGGGGGGGGG
The DNA here is from genome assembly GCA_036873465.1 of Thinopyrum obtusiflorum. NCBI lineage: Eukaryota > Viridiplantae > Streptophyta > Magnoliopsida > Poales > Poaceae > Thinopyrum > Thinopyrum obtusiflorum. The sequence goes on from JAAAWM010009145.1 coordinate 4,595, forward strand.
GGGGGGGGGGGGGGGGGGGGGGGGGGGGGGGGGGGGGGGGGGGGGGGGGGGGGGGGGGGGGGGGGGGGGGGGGGGGGGGGGGGGGGGGGGGGGGGGGGGGGGGGGGGGGGGGGGGGGGGGGGGGGGGGGGGGGGGGGGGGGGGGGGGGGGGGGGGGGGGGGGGCAGGAGGGACAGGTCCATTGCAGCTTTCATCCAGGAGTTAAACCAGCACATTCGTCGCCAGGGGAACCAGATGTGCGCAAGCATGATAGATCTGAAGAAAGTGATGACCAGGAATACGAAGCTAGAAGAGGAACTCAAGTCTACACACGATGGGTACGAGGAGGAAATCGCAATACTAGTGGAGAAGAATGACGACCTGACAAGGAAGCTTGGAGTATTCATGGGAGACCCCGCGCCAGGAGGAGATGACGATCATCCCGAGGACTACATCATCATCGACGACACCGACTCCGACCCCGACAGTAGTGATGATGATTACGAAGACGAAGCTGGAGCGGATATCATGGAGTCTTCCACCGATCAAAATTTCTAGTAGACCACCATATTATTAGTAGTATTCCCCCATGTATATAGTAGTAGTCCAAGAAATTTCGTAACGATAGTTAGATCGATTGTATGCCCTTGCTTGAATTGATTTGGTGTGGTATGAATGTGTTTGTCTCATGTGCATATGGGTAGTGCTTTCTCATTAGACCTCATTCTATTCTAATCTCTCCCCTCTAAACCCATCAGATGCCTCCGAGACGTGACACCGGATTTGTCTTCCCACCGGAGATCACTCAGTTGATCCAGCAGCAGAATACCTTGATACAACAACTAGTCCAGAACCAAGGCAACAACAACAACAACCCACCGCCACCACCTCCAGTTGACAACCTAGCCCGTTTTCTGAGATTGCAGCCGCCGGTGTTTTCCAGTAGCACCGAGCCAATAGTTGCTGATGACTGGCTACGCAGGATTGGAAGGGAGTTGACCACCGCAGGTTGCACAGATGCTGAGAAGGTGCATTTTGCCACACATCAATTGGATGGACCCGCAGCCGCATGGTGGGAGAATTACACGACCACTTTCCCTATAGCCAATATCACTTGGGATCAGTTTCAGCAAGCATTCCGTACTGCACATGTCTCAACTGGAGATATGAGCATGAAGAAGCATGAGTTTCGCAACTTACGCCAAGGAAATCGTACTGTGGGGCAGTACGTGGATGAGTTTAGCAAGTTAGCTCGCTATGCCCCAGATAATGTGGCCACAGATGCCGTGAAGCAGGAGAAGTTTATGGAAGGGATGAATGATGAGATGAGCATGCAGTTGATGGTAGCAACATTCGCTAACTACCAGGAGTTGGTAGACAGGGCTCTTATGATAGAAGGGAAGCAACAGCAGATTGAGAGCCGCAAAAGGAAGTATGGACAAGGGAAGTACAATTCAGGAGCTCAGCAGAAGCCTCGTTTCACCCCGAACTCGGGAGGATTCACCCATAACCATGGAGGCCATACCCACAATGGAGGAAGCTAGCATAACCACAGTGGCCCCAAGAATGGAAATGGGAATGGAGCAGGCAGTAATCAGAACCGCTCTAACCCAGCCACACCCGCCAAGAAGGACCAAAGTCACATTACTTGTTTCAAGTGCGGGAAGACTGGACACTACGCCAATGAGTGCCCTGAGCCAAAGAATGGAAATGGCAATGGAAGCTCTGGGAAGAAGCCCAACCCTTTCAACAGGGGACAAGTGAACCACGTGAACATGGAGGAGGTTGAAGAGCAGCCAGATGCAGTTATCGGTAAGTTTTTGGTTAAGTCATTTACCGCTTTCGTTCTTTTTGATACTAGTGCATCGCATTCATACATTTCAAGGGGATTTGTGGACAAGTTTAAGTTACCCACCTTAGCCCTTAGGACACCCTTGCTAGTAAGCTCACCAGGTGCAGAGTATATAGCCAGCCGATGGTGCGATCGGATACCCTTAACCATTGGTAGCCATGTTTTCCCCTCAGACCTAATAATTTTGGAGTCACAAGGATTGGATGTGATACTAGGTATGGATTGGCTATCGAAGTATGGAGGGAACATCGATTGCGCCAGTAAGTCAATTTTGCTCACCACCCCGGAGGGAAAAATGATCAAGTATGTATCCAGGCATGCGCCGAGGAGGACCCAAGTAAATTCTCTCACGGGAGTTGTTCAGGAGGAAGTGCCTGTAGTGAAGGATTACCCAGATGTATTTCCAGAGGAGTTACCAGGCATGCCGCCGGATCGAGACATTGAGTTTTTGATAGAGCTATTGCCAGACACCGGACCGATATCGAAGAGACCATACCGGATGCCCGCAAATGATCTGGATGAGATTAAGAAGCAGATCAAGGAGTTATTGGAGAAAGGTTACATTCGACGAAGTTTGTCACCGTGGGGAGCCCCAGTGCTCTTGGTTGAGAAGAAGGATGGATCATTGAGAATGGTTGTTGATTATCGTGCATTGAACAAAGTGACGATCAAGAACAAGTACCCGCTGCCAATGATCAATGATTTGTTTGACCAGCTGCAAGGAGCTAAAGTATTTTCCAAGATCGATCTACGATCAGGATACCACCAGTTGAAGATCCGAGAACAGGATATACCAAAGACAGCCTTCACCACAAGGTATGGGCTATATGAGTATACGGTTATGTCATTTGGGTTGACTAACGCCCCTGCCAATTTCATGAGTATGATGAATAAGGTGTTCATGGAGTTCTTGGATAAGTTTGTTGTGGTATTCATTGATGATATTTTGGTATACTCGAAGAATGAAGAGGAGCACAAGGAGCATTTGTGTTTAGTTCTCGAGAAGCTCAGGGAACATCAGTTGTATGCCAAGTTCAGCAAATGTGAGTTTTGGTTGAAGGAAGTTGGATTCCTTGGACATGTTATATCAGGAGAAGGTATAGCAGTAGACCCCACCAAGGTTCAGTCAGTCACTGAGTGGTTGGCACCCACCTCGGTAGGAGAGATCCGCAGTTTCCTTGGACTCGCGGGATACTATTGAAGGTTCATTGAGAATTTCTCCAAGATTGCAAAGCCAATGACGGAGTTGTTGAAGGAGGACACCAAGTTCAAATGGACTAAAGAATGTGAAGCAAGTTTCCAGGAGCTAAAGAAACGTTTGGTTACAGCCCAAGTGCTGATTCTGCCGGATATAAGCAAGGATTTCCAAGTGTATTGCGACGCTTCTCGCTTAGGACTTGGAGGTGTACTTATGCAAGACGGAAGAGTTGTTTCATATGCCTCATGTCAGCTTCGACCACATGAGTTGAATTATGCCACGCATGATTTGGAGTTAGCAGCTGTAGTGCATGCGCTCAAGACCTGGAGACATTCTTATTGGAAATCATTGTGATGTGTACACGGATCATAAGAGTTTGAAGTACATTTTCACACAGAAGGAGCTGAATCTCAGGCAAAGGAGATGGTTGGAGCTTATAAAGGATTATGATATGAAGTTGCATTATCATCCAGGCAAGGCCAATGTTGTAGCAGACGCTTTGAGCCGGAAGAGTTATGCCAATACCCTCGTAAGCGGAGGTTTGCCAAAGGAGTTAGCCGAGGATCTCAGGGAGCTTCGTTTGGAGATAGTCCCTAGAGGTTTTGTTGCAGCATTGGAAGTTCAGTCGACATTATTGGGAAAGATTCGTGAAGCTCAGAAGGATGACAAAGAGATTGCCGAGATAAAGGAGAAAATGAGTAAAGGAAAGGCAAAAGGTTTTCGTGAGGATGAGCATGACACCTTGTGGTTTGAGGATCGAGTTTATGTACCCAATAATGCAGATATCAGGAAGTTGATACTACAGGAAGCTCATGACTCGCCATACTCGATACACCCTGGAAACACCAAGATGTATTTGGATTTAAAGGAGCGTTTCTGGTGGACTAGTATGAAGAAGTATACTGTCGAGTATGTAGCCGTATGTGATGTATGTCAAAGAGTGAAGGCAAAACATCAGAAGCCAGCAGGATTACTGCATCCTATGCTGATACCTGAATGGAAGTGGGACAAGCTTGGCATGGATTTTATCACCGGATTACCCAGGACCCGATCGGGATATGATTCTATCTGGGTAGTAGTGGATCGTTTGACCAAAGTGGCTCACTTTATCCCAGTGAAGACCACCTATACAAGTGCGAAGTTGGCCAAGATATGTATGACCAGGATCGTATGTCTGCATGGAGTTCCGAGGACCATCGTATCAGATAGAGGAACACAGTTTACTTCAAAGTTTTGGCACCAGCTACACCAGAATTTGGGAACCAGACTAGAGTTTAGTACAGCTTTTCATCCGCAGACAGATGGACAGACCGAGAGAGTCAATCAGATTCTGGAGGGCATGTTGAGAGCTTGTGCGCTAGATTATGGATCTAGTTAGGATGATAATTTACCTTACGCGGAGTTCTCCTACAATTATAGCTACCATGCCAGTTTGAAGATGGCACCTTTCAAAGCTTTGTATGAAAGGAGGTGCAGAACACCGTTGATGTGGGATGAAGTTGGAGACCGTCAGTTGTTTGGACCAGATTTGATTAAAGAGTCTGAAGAGAAGGTTAGGTTGATTCGGGAAAGACTGAAGGTAGCTCAGTCCAGACAAAAGAGTTATGCAGACTCGAAACGCAATGAGGTATTCTATGAAATCGGAGACAGAGCATATCTTCGTGTATCACCACTGCGAGGAGTTAAATGTTTTGGAGTTAAGGGAAAGTTAGCCCCGAGGTTTGTAGGACCATACCGAGTTTTGGAACGTATGGGAGAAGTAGCCTACAAGTTGGAGTTACCGGAAGGACTGTCAGGAGTTCATGATGTGTTTCACGTTTCCCAGTTGAAGAAGTGCCACGCTGAGATGGCCGATATTCCTCTAAGAGATACAGTGCCCCTGGAAGCAATTCAGTTGGATAGTGATTTGACTTACGAGGAGAAACCTGTCAAGATTCTCGAGTTTGCCAGCCGAGTTACACGCAGCAAGGTTATCAAATTTTGCAAGGTTCAGTGGAGCCACCATACCGAGGATGAAGCCACCTGGGAACGAGAGGATGATCTACGGAAAGACCACCCACACATATTTTCTAGCCAACCCGAATCTCGAGGACGAGATTCATCTTAAGGGGGGTAGGTTTGTAACATCCCAAATTTCAATTTGGAATGTTATACATAGGTCATCATATGCATATCATATTTTAATTTGCATTTTGGTAGTGATCCTAAAAATCCTAAGCAACTCAAGGACCCACGGAGAGAGTTGGGGATTTCATTATTTTCATATTTGAATTTTCTGGAATATTGAAAAGAGGATCATTTTGGTTTTAATTATTTTTCTCTCCAAAATATTTCATGGGGGGGGGGGGGGGGGGGGGGGGGGGGGGGGGGGGGGGGGGGGGGGGGGGGGGGGGGGGGGGGGGGGGGGGGGGGGGGGGGGGGGGGGGGGGGGGGGGGGGGGGGGGGGGGGGGGGGGGGGGGGGGGGGGGGGGGGGGGGGGGGGGGGGGGGGGGGGGGGGGGGGGGGGGGGGGGGGGGGGGGGGGGGGGGGGGGGGGGGGGGGGGGGGGGGGGGGGGGGGGGGGGGGGGGGGGGGGGGGGGGGGGGGGGGGGGGGGGGGGGGGGGGGGGGGGGGGGGGGGGGGGGGGGGGGGGGGGGGGGGGGGGGGGGGGGGGGGGGGGGGGGGGGGGGGGGGGGGGGGGGTGGATCAACCCTAGACTTGGATTTTTCTAAGGGGTTAGCACTGGCAGATGAGATCTATAGATCCTCTGGCCTCACGGTGCACCCGATGAATGGCAAGGGCTCTTTCACCCTAGTGGTCTCATTTAGCCGCCATGATTTTCGTCTCTCTGAAGATTCAGTGGCGGCGGCTTTGGAATCTGCCCTTGGGGGTTTGGCAATTGATCTTCTGGTTTCTCACGTCAAAGATAAGGTTTATTCCTTCCAAGTTTCATGCAAGCAAGCTGGTTTCTTTATTGTCGATCTTCGCTCCTATGCATGCACACATTTCAAATGTTATTTTCATCTCTGGGGCAATGGGGGTCCTAACTGGATTAGAGAACTCAGAATTTGGAGAAAGGAGTGTGACGCGGAGTGGATTCTAGTGAGTCCCTCAAAGCATCGTTCAACCCTAGGGCTACTGGCCATGCATAAACCGCCGGTATGTTCTGCACTTAAGAGTGCAAATGCTCCCAAAAAGAAGCTCTCGTTTGCCACGTTCCAGAGGTATGATGTCTGCCGTGGCTATAGATATCCGGTGACTCAGGTGTGTATTGACACGGCGAATGATGGGGGCTATGATCTTCCCGCTCATGAAAGGGTTGTCATTCATCCCCCTCCTCCAGCAGATTTATAGTGGACGGTGGCTAGGCCACCTATTTCTTTTGGGACGGTGGACATCTCACCGACGGGATCTGCTCCGGCGACCGGTGATCGTACTTCCATGCCTCACACTGCGCCGGCCATCATTCACACTGGAGATTCAGAATTACATGTTTCCCGAGCTGTTGCTCCGGCCCATGGACCAGAGGCAAGCCCAGGTATGGGTTCTGGCCCAATTTCTAGTTCGGTGGCCTCGCCTGGCCCGCTTTTGAGCCCTAGCGACCAGCCCGTGGTGGATTTTCCTCAAATTCCAAGCTCTCAGGACGCCGCCCTTCAGTTTGATAATTTGCTCAATGACATGGTGGCCCAGATCATGACGTGTACTGTCTGCAATGAGCAGGGCCACCTGTCATCGACCTATGGAAGGTGAATGGTCTGCTCGGCTTGCTCCCGGGTCGGTCACTATAGGAAAGATTGTTTTGATTACGCGCGAGCCAACAGATTGGTGTGGAAGCCAATTAATCGCAAGCATAGCTCGGATTTCTCGGGGTATCCTACCGGCCTGGGAGACTGTGACCCTGCTGTCGAGATGACGCCCTGCCCTGTCACCTCACCTCTGCCCAATACCCAGCAGCCTCAATCCTCATCCTCTGCTCCAACAGACCCCCTCTCCCCAGCCATGGCGGTTTTTGAGATTGATCCTGAGCGCTTCGTCCCTACTGGCCACCACATTATCGACGGTGGTCAGTTTCGTCTTCCGCGCACCTACATCACGCCTTCTGCGCGGCCGCCGCGCCGCCATGATGACTATATGGTGGTGGAGGTGATGCCTCGCCCGGAGGGACCATTGGGGCCAGTCAGAGAAGAAGTGGTGGAATTTCTGCAGAACAGAGGTATTGTCGTCCGCTCTACTCAGCCTTGGTTCCATGGAGTTGGTCTTTTTCAAGTCAGAGATCCGGTAGTCTGTTATGATCTGATTCAGCATGCCCCCTTTGATCTTGGAAATGACCGTTTTGTCCGTTTTATGAAGCACGATGAGGGTGAGGGTTTTCGGGGTGCTCATGGATTCAGAGATGGATGGCTTATGTTCATTGGTATTCCTTTGGATTATCGCAAAACAGAGTTCATTGCTCAGGCTATTAGTACTTTTGGCAAGTTTCAATCTTGGGACAGTGAAGATCAGTATTTGGTTCGTACTTTGGTCAGGGCCTCCTTCCCAGACACACCGTTGGTCCCGCGCAGTGTGGTTTTCGGCGACTACGCCGAGTGGGGAGGGGCCAGGGTTTGTTTGACTGCAGCTTGCTATGTTCTTGGGGCAGACTTCGCTGATCAAATGCCCAATGATGAAAACCCGATGCCGTTGGATGGCAACCCACATCCGCTCCCTAGTCAATTTGTGCCTGATAATATTCCTTTTGTCCTGCCTCCATATCCCCAGCTTGGGTGGAATGAAGCACCGGTGGAGCCTGAGCCTGAGCCCCCAATGCAGGCGCACAATTTTGATGGTTGGGGCCACGAGGTTTGGGAGGAGCCGGCACCTCAGCAGCAGGAGCAACCACAGGACTAGGTGTCCATGGTCATCGATCAACCTGAAGCATCAGTATCAGTTGAGCAGGTGCAGCATGAGGCACAGAACATTGCTACGCCTGTCCAGCCCGTCATCGAGGAACAGCCTGCCGATCCTATCGCTGAGGAGATGCAACCTGAAGCGCATCAGCATGTGGACCTGGCACTTGTTGCGGTTGACCCCATTGTGCCCCAGGCAGATCTGGAACCTGCTGATGATGAAGTTGCAGAGCTTAACAACCACCTTATTGCTGCTCCGGACCAATAGCTTGCTTTTGTGCCCAATCAGCCACCTCTCATTCAGCCACAGCAGGTCTTCATCGGCATGGTGAGAGTGGTTGAGGGCCCAGCTCTCCCGCCTGAGATGATATGGAAGAAATCATTCCTCACTCTTCTGCCAGAGTTTGATGTTTTGGAAGTTCCTCATCCTATCTCATGCAAACCACTGGGTCCACTGATTTACTCCAAGCGTTCCTTGAACATTGCATTTGATGTGGACAGTCTGGCTTCCACGCTCGTCTGGTCTGATCCTCCGGCTACTGAGCCTCGGGAGGTGCTTCCAATCACCAGGAGGCCTGTGGCTTGAGCTCTATTTTGTGCCCAGAGTTCTGATGCTGTTGGTGGCCAGGATAGCACGGTTGGTGGCCAGGATAGCACGGTTGTCTTTTCTGCTGAGAAAGCCAAGCCTTTGAAGAATAAAGGGAAGAAGAAGTTGGTTGTGCCTGTGGTGGAAACTTTAGTTAGGCGCTGTACCAGGAGTTCTGCTCGGCGGGATGGATTTAAGCAGGTTTTTGAAGAGCTACCACAGCAGCCCAGGAAGAAGAGGCCAAGAGCTAAGCCCATTTCCTCTCCGGTGGCCCAGCAGGACAGCCCGAGTGGCCCCATGGCCCAGGAGCAGCCCATAGTGCCACCTGAGACACCCATCGAAGTGTTGCAAGTTGCAGGAGCTAATCTGGAGATGGACCCGACTCTACTGACTAAGGAGAAGCTTATGACTTTGCCTTCTGAAGATTCTCCCCCGTCGCTTGCAAAATGTTGTGTTTTATCCATATCGGCCATGGGTTTTGCAAACCCCTTTCATCTGCTATCTATATTGGGCCTGTCTTAATGTTGCTTGGCTGTGGATCTGAACTGTTTAGTTTGTGTGGCTTGTTTGAACTGATGTGCAACACTATGTGCTGTACTTTTGCTGCTTCTACTTTGCTTTTTAAACATGAATGTAAACTCTAAGCGAAGTTGGAAAGTTCTGTGCTGGAATGTGCGTGGGCTTAATTCGGATATGCGTCAGCGTGTAGTTAGAGAAAAAATCAATGAGAGCCAATGTTCGGTTGTCTGTTTGCAAGAAACTAAGCTATCTGAATGTGATCGACGGCTAATTAAGAATATTTGCCCTGCTAGATTTGATCAGTTCATTGAGGCTCCTTCAAGTGGGGCCTCGGGGGGTTTACTCATTGCTTGGAGATCTGATTGTTTTACTGGTGCCTTAGTTGAAGTTAAACCCTATTCAATTGTGGTTAGCTTTACCTCAGTGCATAATAGTGATTGCTGGACTCTTGTGAATGTTTATGGCCCTTGCCAAGGGGAAATGAGGGATGAATTTGTACAGTGGCTGTATAATCTGAACATTGACCCCCAAACAAACTGGATGATCTTGGGGGATTTCAATTTTATTAGGTCACAAGACAATAGAAACTTGCCTGGAGGGGATGTTAATGATATGTTTATCTTCAATGAAATTATTGGTTATCTGGGCCTTCTAGAACTGCCTATCAAAGGTAGAAAATACACATGGTCTAATATGCAGGACTCACCTTTGTTGGAACAGTTGGACTGGTTCTTTACATCTGCAAATTGGATTGATTCTTATCCAATGACCCAAGTCTTGCCTCTTGCTAGAACTACTTCAGATCATGTGCCATGCCTAGTTACAATTTCCACCTCTATTCCAAAAGCTCACATTTTTAGGTTTGAGAATTACTGGACTGAGCAGCCTGGCTTTTTGGATTGTGTACAGCAGTCATGGTCTAAGTCTTCCTCAAAGCAACATATCACTGCTATAATCTCAGACAAATTAAAGACTCTGAGGAAAGATTTAAAAGCTTGGCAAAAAGGTATCTCACATATCAAAACCCTTATTGAGAAATGTAACTGGGTTATCTACTGGATTGACAGTCTGGAGGATTATAGGCCTCTTTACAGACATGAATTCAACTTTAGGAAGTTAGTGAAGCTTCACCATGCTCATCTGGTGCACCTGCAATGTGTTTATTGGAAGAAAAGGTGTACCATCAGATATATCAGGGTAGGGGAGGAAAATTCCAAATTCTTCCAAGCCATGGCCTCTGGGAGACATAGAAGAAACTCTATTGCCTCCCTGACTCTGGGGGATGGATCTGTAACATATCAACATGATGTCATTGCTGAGGCTTTTCATGCTGCTTTGAAGGGTAGAATGGGCCAAGCCAGAGGAATTTCTATGGGCCTGGATTTAGAGAATCTGATACAGAGGGTTCCTGGGCTTGATGTGCTTGTTAAACCTTTTGGAAAGGAGGAAATTGAGCAGGTGGTGAAGGAAATGCCAGTGGATAAATCTCCAGGGCCTGATGGATTTAATGTGCTTTTCTTCAAGAAGTGTTGGCACATTATTTCTAATGAATTTATCTCTTTGGTAAATGAATTCCATGCAGGGAGGGCAAAGCTTGAGAACATTAATGACTCCTTCATTGTGTTGGTTCCCAAATCAAATGCTCCAGAGGGAGTGGGGGACTACAGGCCCATTTCCCTAACTAGTTTTGGGCTTAAGTTGTTAACAAAAATGGCTGCTAACAGATTCCAACAGGAGATTTTGAGATATATTCATAAGAATCAGTATGGGTTCATTAAAACAAGAACAATTCAAGACTGTCTTGCCTGGAGTTTTGAGTACATCCATCAATGCAAGCAATCAAAGAGGCCCATTAGTCTCTTTAAGTTGGACTTTGAGAAGGCCTTTGATTCCATCGAGCATGAGGCCTTTCTGGCCATTTTGCTGGCCAAAGGTTTTCCATAGAAATGGATTTCCTGGGTTAAGGAGCTGCTGTCCTGTGGAACCTCATCTGTGTTGGTTAATGGAGTCCCTGGCAGGCATTTTAAATGCAAATGTGGGGTCAGACAAGGAGATCCTTTTGTCTCCCCTGTTATTTGTTCTTGCAGCTGATATATTACAGTCCATGCTGAATAACATGGTGCAGAGGGGCCTTATATCTTTGCCCATTCCTTCCCATGACCCTGATTTTCCAGTGGTGCAGTATGCTGATGATACGATTTTGTTTATACCTGCTCAGAGGGATCAGTTGGTAGTTCTAAAAGAGGCCCTTATGATTTTCTCTCAATCAACTGGTCTGAAAATCAATTTCCACAAATCCTCAATGATCCCAATCAATGTGGATGATTCCCTAGCTTCTGATCTGGCTGGTATCCTGGGATGTAAGATTGGTACAATGCCCTTTACCTACCTTGGCTTGCCAATGGGAACAAAAAGGCCAAAACTAATTGATTTTATGCCTCTAGTTGATTGCATGGAAAGGAGGCTCACTGCCAGCTCCTGGTTCTTGCCACAAGGGGGGAGATTGCAATTGCTTAACTCTGTAATCTCTTCTATGCCAATTTTCTTCTTATGCAGCTTGCAAATTCCCCCTGGTATTTTGAAACAATTGGAAAGGTTGCAGAGGCAATGCTTATGGAGGAAATATGGTTAGGAGTCTGGACAATCACTTGCTGCTTGGCCACTGGTTTGCAGGCCAAAGAATAAAGGTGGCCTTGGAATCCTGAATCTCAGTGTGCAAAATGATGCTTTATTGCTCAAACACCTGCACAAGTTTTATAACAAAATGGATATTCCATGGGTGAACTTGATATGGAACTCTTACTATTTTGATAGAGTGCCACATGACACCACCTTGTGTGGATCCTTCTGGTGGAGATATGTCTCCAAACTTATGGACAAATACAGAGCGGTTTCTATAATCCAAGTTAACAGTGGAGATACTGCCTTGTTTTGGAAAGAGGGGGGGGGGGGGGGGGGGGGGGGGGGGGGGGGGGGGGGGGGGGGGGGGGGGGGGGGGGGGGGGGGGGGGGGGGGGGGGGGGGGGGGGGGGGGGGGGGGGGGGGGGGGGGGGGGGGGGGGGGGGGGGGGGGGGGGGGGGGGGGGGGGGGGGGGGGGGGGGGGGGGGGGGGGGGGGGGGGGGGGGGGGGGGGGGGGGGGGGGGGGGGGGGGGGGGGGGGGGGGGGGGGGGGGGGGGGGGGGGGGGGGGGGGGGGGGGGGGGGGGGGGGGGGGGGGGGGGGGGGGGGGGGGGGGGGGGGGGGGGGGGGGGGGGGGGGGGGGGGGGGGGGGGGGGGGGGGGGGGGGGGGGGGGGGGGGGGGGGGGGGGGGGGGGGGGGGGGGGGGGGGGGGGGGGGGGGGGGGGGGGGGGGGGGGGGGGGGGGGGGGGGGGGGGGGGGGGGGGGGGGGGGGGGGGGGGGGGGGGGGGGGGGGGGGGGGGGGGGGGGGGGGGGGGGGGGGGGGGGGGGGGGGGGGGGGGGGGGGGGGGGGGGGGGGGGGGGGGGGGGGGGGGGGGGGGGGGGGGGGGGGGGGGGGGGGGGGGGGGGGGGGGGGGGGGGGGGGGGGGGGGGGGGGGGGGGGGGGGGGGGGGGGGGGGGGGGGGGGGGGGGGGGGGGGGGGGGGGGGGGGGGGGGGGGGGGGGGGGGGGGGGGGGGGGGGGGGGGGGGGGGGGGGGGGGGGGGGGGGGGGGGGGGGGGGGGGGGGGGGGGGGGGGGGGGGGGGGGGGGGGGGGGGGGGGGGGGGGGGGGGGGGGGGGGGGGGGGGGGGGGGGGGGGGGGGGGGGGGGGGGGGGGGGGGGGGGGGGGGGGGGGGGGGGGGGGGGGGGGGGGGGGGGGGGGGGGGGGGGGGGGGGGGGGGGGGGGGGGGGGGGGGGGGGGGGGGGGGGGGGGGGGGGGGGGGGGGGGGGGGGGGGGGGGGGGGGGGGGGGGGGGGGGGGGGGGGGGGGGGGGGGGGGGGGGGGGGGGGGGGGGGGGGGGGGGGGCGCCGCCGCAGCTCCGCCGCTGCCGCGCTGCCCTGCCGCCGCGCCGCGCTGCCGCCCCGCCGCCCGAGCCGCGCCGGAGCCGCCGCCGCACGTCGCCCGCCTGCCGGAATACCGCCGGATCTCGCCGGTTTCCGCCGCCCGGTTTTTTTTCGGTATTAGGTAAAAAGCCGCCCCGTTTTTTTTTAAACCCTAGGTTCGGTTTTTTTAGATCGGTTCGGTTCGTTTTATTCGGTTTCGTTATTTAGCGAGCGTTCGCTCGTTAGTTCATTTTTAACGAACGCGTTCGCCCGATCGTCTCTGTTAACGAACGTTCGCGCCGTAGTTTTTCTTTTTATTTTCTTTTTCTGCCAGGGACCTATCCGTGATTACTTTTATCGCAGATTAGCCCCTGATCTTCAAACCCTCGTAACTTTTCAACCGTTTGTCCAAATCCAGTGAAACCAATGCCAAAATCTTCGTCTCGAGCCCCTCTTTCTGTTTAATCAACTTGAACAAGGTTTTGACAATTTAAAATTTGGTTTCAAGCAGATTTGTTTTCAAAGTTCTTTCGACCATAGTTTCAGTTCCGTAGCTCCGATTCGATTGATTCTTTTTGCAATTCGAAGCTCTTCAGTTGAACTTTCAGTTTGGATCTTCTTATTTGAGTCTTACCCGTGCATCATTGCTGGAGTGCTTATGTATGCTATTGTTTGTTTGCGATAGAATTCCCGGAGTGCGAACTGTGCTACTACGAGTCTATAGGGTTTGCGGATCATCAGCAAGGCAAGTAACACATTGATCATACTCTTTTCATACCCAGTTTTTATGCATTAGTTACAACCCTCAAACACTGCATGATTTAGGATGTGATTAACTTGTGGGTATTGGGAAGTAGTTGATGTGGTAGAACCTATTACCTGTTTTATTATCAAACCCTTGGGAGTTACTTCTACGTTATGCTTATATTGCCATGCTATGCTCGTAGACGTGGATTGGGTTTGAGTGTATTCCAAGACATATGTGAGATTGTTAATCAATGGTTAACTTAAGGTGGCTACTTAAATACACATCTGGGTGGATTGGTTGCGGGCACCGGGGGATATACCAGTGATGTCCATTTGGTTCGCCACCCAGGCTTAAAGGGATCATAAGATTATTCATGCTAGAAACTTCCGTGTGCAGCCACAAGCTATTATGGGCTCTAGCATAGTTGAGTATGTTGCATGACCTCTTCCAGTGGTAGGCTAGCAGATGTAGGGGATGTAGGTTGGTACTGTCTACCCAGGGTTAGAGTTAATGCTTCTGAAAGACTGTGTCTTGGTCATCCGTTTCTCAAACACCATGTAGTGCAAGAAATCCAACGGTGGAGATCGATTCTTGTGGGGAAAAGTGCGCAAACCTCTGCAGAGTGTACAAACTAATCATGATTAGCCGTGTCCCCGGTTATGGACATCTTGAGTATCTGGTACCTTAATTATTGTGTTGATCTCATCACTCTTAATTAATTTGTTGGGTTGTTAATTACTTATTTAAATGGGGATTGAGATGGGGATTTACCTTCTCAATGTTTCAACCACCATGATAGTTAAATAAAAATATATTCCTTTGTTGTAGGGGAAAATTGGCTTTTCGCAAAACATTATAACCATAGAGCCTCCACCAGCCATATATGCATGTAGTGATAGCATTTATCTGTTCATTGCTCTATTGTGTTATATTGCGAGCATATTCCATGTGTTGACCCATTTCCGGGCTGCAACGTATCATGTTGCAGACTTTTCAGACGAAGAGTAAGGTGCGCTAGGTCATTTTCGTGCACTCAGCTATGCCGTTGGAGTTGATGGACACACTTTGTCTTCCAAGCCTTCCGCTGTTATCTTATTTAGATGGCCTTAAGCCATATTTATTGTAATAAGTTCTCTTTTGGAGAATTTGATGTAATAAGTGTGTGATTGCACTCTGTTATAAATCCTTCGAGTACTGTGTGTGTCAGCATTACCGATCCAGGGGTGACACTTAAGCACAGAGATTCGACCGTTTGAGGTTGGATCGCTACAAAGATAGAGAACATGAGCTGACAAGGCAACATGTGGACTGGTTGACCGGTCAACTAAACAATATACAGAGCTATACACTGGCACGGTGAGTGTATAATCCGTCGGTATAGAGAGTTCGAGTGAGAGGGGAGGCCCATGAGAGATAGCAGAGAGAGAGAAAGAGCTACTCCCTCCGTTCGATAATGTAGTGCCAACATTTTTTTTAAAGTCAAACTTTTGAAACTTTAACCAAGTTTATAAAGAAATTACTTATATCTACAATACCAAAGATAAATGATAGTATGAAGCAAGTACATGTTGTGATGAATCTAATGATCATTCCAGATGTAAATGTTTTTCTC
>JAAAWM010009146.1:0-19930 GCA_036873465.1 Thinopyrum obtusiflorum
CTACATTACATTGATGAACTGGAGCTAGTTTTGTGTCACCCTATGTTATAACTGTTGCATGAGGAATCGCATCTGACATAATTATCCATCATTGATCCATTGACTACGAGCTTTTCACATATTGATCTTTGCTTAGTTAATTTTCCGTTGCCACTGTTACGATTGCTACAAAAAACTGCTACTATTACTTTTGCCACTGTTACCGTTACTTCCATATTACTTTGCTACTAAATACTTTGCTGCAGATATTAAGTCTTTCAGGTGTGGTTTAATTGACAACTCAACTGCTAATACTTGAGAATATTCTTTGGCTCCCCTTGTGTTGAATCAATAAATTTGGGTTGAATACTCTACCCTCAAAAACTATTGCGATCCCCTATACTTGTGGGTTATCACCCGACAGCGATGATGAAGACAGCGATGATTATGAAGACGAAGCTGGAGCTGATATTATGGAGTCTTCCACCGATCAAAATTTCTAGTTGACCACCATATTATCATTAGTATTCTTTCATGTATATAGTAATAGTCCGAGCATTTTGTAACGGTAGTCTAGTTCGATTGTATGATCTTGTTTGAATTGAGTGGTGTGAAATGAATGTGTTTGTCTCATGTGCATATGGGTAGTGATCTCTCCTTAGACCTTATTCTATTCTGTTCTCACCCCTCTAAACCTATCAGATGCCTCCGAGACATGACCCCGGATTTGTCTTCCCACCGGAGCTCACTCAGTTGATCCAACAACAGAATGCCTTGATGCAGTTGCTAGTCCAGAACCAAGGCAACAACAACAACAACCCACCACCACCACCTCCAGTGGATAGCTTAGCCCATTTTCTAAGGTTGAATCCGCCGGTGTTCTCTAGCAGCACCGAGCTGATTGTTGCTGATGACTGGCTCCGCAAGATTGGAAGGGAGCTGACCACCGCAGGTTGCACAGATGCTGAGAAGGTGCATTTTGCCGCACACCAACTGGATGGACCCGCAACCTCATGGTGGGAGAATTACACTGCCACTTTCCCCGTGGCCAATGTCACTTGGGGTCAGTTTCAGCAAGCTTTTCGCACTGCACATGTCTCAGCTGGAGCTATGAGCATGAAGAAGCGCGAGTTCCGCAACTTACGCTAGGGAAACCGTACTGTGGCGCAATACGTGGATGAGT
This sequence comes from Thinopyrum obtusiflorum, assembly GCA_036873465.1. Lineage (NCBI taxonomy): Eukaryota > Viridiplantae > Streptophyta > Magnoliopsida > Poales > Poaceae > Thinopyrum > Thinopyrum obtusiflorum. Next base: position 1,163 of record JAAAWM010009146.1, read on the forward strand.
TCAGTAAGTTAGCACGCTACGCCCCAGATGATGTGGCCACAGATGCCGCAAAGCAGGAAAAATTTCTGGAGGGACTGAATGATGAGCTGAGTATGTAGTTGATGGTAGCAACATTCACTAACTACCAGGAGCTGGTAGACAGGGCCCTCATGATTGAAAGCAAGCAGCAGCAAATAGAGAGCCGCAAACAGAAGTATGGACAAGGGAAGTACAACTCTGGAGCTCAGCAGAAGCCTCGCTATACCCCGTACTCGGGAGGACACACTCATACCCATGGGGGACATAACCATGGAGGCCATTCCCACAATGGAGGAAGTTCACACAACCACAGTGGCCCTAAGAATGGCAATGGGAGTGGAGGAAACAACAATCTGAACCGTTCCAACCCCGCTACACCCGCTAAGAAGGATCTGAGTCACATTACTTGTTTCAAATGCAGGAAGACTGGACACTACGCCACCGAGTGTCATGAAGCAAAGAATGGAAATGGTAATGGAAGCTCAGGGAAGAAGCCAAACCCCTTTACCAGAGGTCAGGTGAACCATATCAACGTGGAGGAAGTTGAAGAGCAGCCTGATGCAGTTATTGGTAAGTTTTTGATTAAGTCATTTACAACTCTTGTTCTTTTTGACACTGGTGCATCGAATTCATACATATCGAGGGGATTTGTGGATAAGTTTAAGCTGGAAACCTTAGCCCTTAGGTCACCCATGTTAGTAAGCTCACCAGGAGCGGAATATATGGCTAGTCGATGGTGTTGTCAGTTGCCATTGACCATAGGCAAGCCCGTTTTCCCCTCAGACCTCATTATTTTCGAATCACAAGGATTGGACATAATACTAGGCATGGATTGGTTATCGAAGTATGGAGGAAACATCGATTGCGCTAGTAAGTCAATACTCCTCACCACACCAGAAGGAAAAAGAATCAAGTATGTGTCCAGGCATGCGCCAAGGAGGACCCAAGTAAATTCACTCTCGGGAGTTGTTCAGGAGGAAGTGCCAGTTGTGAAGGATTATCCCGATGTGTTCCCAGAGGAATTACCAGGCATGCCACCAGATCGAGATATAGAATTTTTGATAGAGCTGTTACCAGGCACCAGACCAACATCGAAGAGACCGTATCGGATGCCCGCAAATGATCTGGAGGAAATTAAGAAGCAGATTAAGGAGTTATTGGAGAAAGGATATATCCGACCAAGTTCATCACCGTGGGGAGCCCCAGTGCTCTTAGTTGAGAAGAAGGATGGATCTTTGAGAATGGTTGTTGATTATCGTGCATTGAATGAAGTGACGATCAAGAACAAGTACCCGCTACCGATGATCAACGATTTGTTTGACCAGCTGCAGGGAGCTAAAGTATTCTCCAAGATCGATCTCCAATCAGGATACCACCAGCTGAAGATTCGAGAACAGGATATACCCAAGACAGCTTTTACCACAAGGTATGGGCTATATGAGTACACGGTCATGTCTTTTGGATTGACTAACGCCCCTGCCTATTTTATGAGTATGATGAATAAAGTGTTCATGGAGTTCTTGGATAAGTTTGTTGTGGTGTTCATTGATGATATATTGGTGTACTCAAAGAATGAAGAAGAACACAAGGAACATTTGCGCTTAGTTCTCGAGAAGCTCAAGGAACATCAGCTATATGCCAAGTTCAGCAAATGTGAGTTTTGGTTAAAGGAAGTTGGATTTCTCGGACATGTTATATCTGGAGAAGGTATAGCAGTAGACCCTACTAAGGTTCACTCTGTCACAGAGTGGTTGGCACCCACCTTAGTTGAAGAGATACGCAGTTTCCTTGGAGTCGCAGGATATTATAGGAGATTTATTGAGAATTTCTCCAAGATTACGAAGCCCATGACGGAATTATTGAAGAAGGACACCAAGTTCAAATGGACCGATGAGTGTGAAGCCAGTTTTCAGGAGTTGAAGAAACGCTTAGTTACAGCCCCAGTGCTAATTCTTCCGGATATATGCAAGGACTTCCAAGTATATTGCGACGCTTCTCGCCTGGGACTTGGAGGTGTACTTATGCAAGACGGAAGAGTTGTTTCATATGCCTCACGACAGCTTCGACCTCATGAGTTGAATTATGCCACGCATGATTTGGAGTTAGCAGCCATAGTGCATGCGCTCAAGACCTGGAGACATTTTCTTATTGGAAACCGTTGTGATGTATACACGGATCACAAGAGTTTGAAGTATATCTTCACGCAGAAGGAGCTGAATCTCAGGAAAAGGAGATGGTTGGAGCTCATAAAGGATTATGATATGAAGTTGCATTATCATCCAGGAAAGGCCAATGTTGTAGCAGACGCGTTGAGCCGCAAGATCTATGTAAATACTCTCGTAACCGGAGGATTACCGCAGGAGTTAGCCGACGATCTCAGAGAACTTCGAATGGAGATAGTTCCGAGAGGTTTTGTAGCAGCATTGGAAGTTCAGTCCACGTTGTTGGGAAAGATTCGAGAAGCCCAGAAGAGTGATAAGGAGATTGCGGAGATAAAGGAGAAGATGAGTAAAGGAAAAGCCAAAGGTTTTCGTGAGGATGAGCACGAAACTTTATGGTTTGAGGATCGTATTTATGTGCCCAATAACCCAGAGATCAGGAAGTTAATACTTCAGGAAGCTCATGACTTGCCATACTCGATTCACCCCAGAAACACCAAGATGTATATGGATTTGAAGGAACGTTTCTGGTGGACAGGTATGAAGAAGGATATTGCCGAGTATGTAGCAGCATGCGATGTCTGTCAGAGAGTCAAGGCAGACCACCATAAGCCAGCAGGATTACTCCAGCCTATGCCGATACCCGAATGGAAGTGGGATAAGCTTGGCATGGATTTCATCACCGGATTACCCAGGACACGATCAGGCTACGACTCCATCTGGGTAGTAGTTGATCGCTTGACCAAAGTGGCTCACTTTATCCCTGTGAAAACCACTTATACAAGCGCGAAGTTGGCCAAGATATATATGACCAGGATCGTATGTCTGCATGGAGTTCCGAGGACCATCGTATCAGATAGAGGAACACAGTTTACCTCGAAGTTTTGGAATCAGTTGCACCAGACTTTGGGTACCAGGCTAGAGTTCAGTACAACCTTTCATCCACAGACAGATGGACAGACCGAGAGAGTCAATCAGATTCTGGAGGACATGTTGAGAGCTTGTGCGCTAGATTATGGATCTAGTTGGGATGATAATTTGCCTTACGCAGAGTTCTCATACAACAACAGTTACCAGGCTAGTTTGAAGATGGCCCCGTTGTATGGAAGGAAGTGTAGGACACCATTGATGTGGGATGAAGTTGGAGACCGTCAGTTGTTCGGACCAGATTTAATCAGAGAATCTGAAGAGAATGTTAAGTTGATTCGTGATAGACTGAAGGTAGCTCAGTCCAGGCAGAAAAGTTATGCTGACACCAAACGCAAGGAGGTAGCCGATGAAGTCAGAGACAGAGCATATCTTTGTGTGTCACCACTTCGAGGAGTTAAACGGTTCGGAGTCAAAGGATTGCTAGCCCCAAGATTTGTAGGACCATACCGAGTTTTGGAACGTATGGGAGAAGTGGCCTACAAGTTGGAGTTACCCGAAGGATTGTCAGGAGTTCATGATGTGTTTCACGTTTCCCAGTTGAAGAAGTGCCATGCAGAGATGGCCGATATTCCTCTGAGAGATACAGTGCCCCTGGAAGCAATTCAGTTGGAGAGTGACCTAACCTATGAGGAGAAACCCGTCAAGATTCTCGAGTTTGCCAACCGAGTTACACGCAGCAAGGTCATCAAGTTTTGCAAAGTTCAGTGGAGCCACCATACCGAGGAAGAAGCCACCTGGGAGCGAGAAGAAGACCTACGGAAAGATCACCCACACCTATTTTCCGGCCAACCCGAATCTCGAGGGCGAGATTCATCTTAAGGGGGGTAGGTTTGTAACATCCCAATTTTTCAATTTGGATGTTATGCATTAGATCATCAAATGCATCCATGATTCTTGCATTTTGAATAGGTTTTATTTGGACATTTTGATCCAAGAGACCTTAAGCAACTCAAGGACCATTTGAGAGAGTTGGAGGTTCTCATAAAATTCCATTTTTGAATTTTCAAATTTGGTAAATTGGATCAAGGTGATTTTTTTATTTGAAATTATTTTTCCAATTATTTCAAAATAAATAAAATAATGAGAGAAGATAATATGACTTCTTCAAAACAGAGGAAATAATGGAAATTTAATTTTAAATAAAAATATTTATTTATTTGATTTTTATTTGAGATTTTATTCGGTTAAATTGGAAAAAATTGCATTTTAGCCCAGAAAAATGTTCACGTTGTCCTAAATATTAGGAGAGGACCGTGAAAATTATTTTTGGGATTTTAGGATTTTTTTATTTTATTTTGGATTTTTCGTTTCGGCGAAATTATTTAAAAAAAATATCTTCGACCGACTGGGCCGAAGCCCAGCCGGCCCGCAACCGCCGCTGCCTTCCCGAGCCGGGACGAAGTCCCGCTCCCGCACGCCTCGCCGGAGTCCGGACCGGACTCCGACTCCGCCGTCGCCTCGTGCCCCCTCCCCCAAGCCGGTTCCCCCCTCTTTAAATACCGCCGCCGCCCCCCCTCTCCTCCTCAACCCGCTCCACCGCCGCACCACCGCCCCGCCGCCGCAGCCGCCCGCCGCCCGAGCCGCTCCGCCGCCGCAGCCGCTCGCCGCCGCCTGCCTCGCGCCGCGCCGCCGCTCGCGCTGCTGCCCCGCGCCGCCTCCCACCAATGCCGCTGCTCCCCGCCGCCGTCGCTTCGCCCCGCCTCGCCGGAGAACGCCGCCGCCGCCGGTTTCCCTCACCCGACCCGGTATAAACCGAGAAAATCCGTCGTTTTTTTATTAAAGTTCGGTTTTTCTTTTAGACCGGTTTAATATTTAGGTTTTGTTAAATAGCGAGCGTTCGCCCGTTTAGATTTGTTAACGAACGAATTCGTTCATTAGTCTCTGTTAGCGGACGTTCGTCCGATAGATTCTTCTTTTTCTGTTTATTTTTCGGCCAGGGACCTATCCACGAATAGTTTTCTTACAGACTAGTCCATGATCTTCAAACCCTCACTACTTTTTGCTCGTTTATCCAAATCTAGTGAAACCAATGCCAAAATCTTCGTCTTGTTCGCCTCTGTCCAGATAAACTACTTGAACATGATTTTGAAAATTTAAAATTTGGTTTCAAGCAGATTTGTTTTCGAACTTCTTTTGATCGTAGTTTGAGTTTCACATCTCCGATTCGATTGATTCTTTTTGCTAATTGAAGCTCTTCACTTGTACTTTCTGTTTAGATCTTTTATTTTGGTTTTACCCTTGCATCTTATGCTTGAGTGCTTATGTATGCTATTGTTTGTTCACGATAGAGTTTCCGGAGTGCGAGGCTTGCTACTACGAATCTCTAGGGTTTTCCGATCTTCAGCAAGGCAAGTAACACTTTGATCATATCCCTTATTACCCAGTTTTTATGCATTAATTTCAACCCTCGAACATTGCATGAGTAGGATTTGATAACATGTGGGTATTTGGGAAGTAGTTGATGAGGTAGGGACCTATTGTCTTATATTCAAACCCCGGGAGTTACTACGTTATGATTGCATTACTTTGCTATGCTCGTAGACGTGGATTGGTATGTGAGATTCATGCAAGATGTGAGAGTTTTTAACTAAGGGAAGCTTAAGGTGGCTACTTAAATACACATCTGGGTGGATTGGTTGTGGGCACCTGGAGCAATCCAGTGTTGTCCTAGGATATCCCGGAGTACCAGTGTGATCATCCTACGGTTTGCCACCCAGGCTCAAAGGGATCATAAGATTATTCATGCTAGAAACTTTCGTGTGCAGCCACAAGCCATTATGGGCTCTGGCATAGTTGAGTATGTTGTGTGACCTCTTTCAGTGGTAGGCTAGCAGATGTAGGGGAAATAGGTGGTACTGTCTACCCAGAGTAAAGAGGTAATGCTTCGGAAAGACTGTGTCTCGATCATCCGTTTCTCAAACACCATGTAGTGCGAGAAATTCAACGGAGGAGATCGAGTCTTGTGGGGAAAAGTGCGCAAACCTCTGCAGAGTGTACAAACTAATCATGGTTAGCCGTGTCCCCGGTTATGGACATCTTGAGTATCTGGTACTTGAATTATTGATTTGATCTCATCACTTTACTTAATAAAATTTGTTGGGTTATATTTATTACTTTGGGATTGAGTTGGAGGAACCTTCTCATTTAATGACATAACTTTGTAGTTAAATAAAATGTATTCCTTTGTTGTAGGGAAAAATTGGCTTTATGCAAATGATAACCTTAGAGCCTCCACCAGCCATATATGCATGTAGTGATAGCTGTTATTTGTTCATTGCTCTATAGTGTTATCTTGCCAGCATATTCCATGTGCTGACCTACACGACTGCAACGTATTATGTTGCAGAATTTTCAGATGAAGAGTAAGGTGCGCTAGGTCGTTGTCGTGCACTCAGTATTGCCGTGGAGTTGGATGGACTCATTTATCTTCTATGCTTCCGCAGTTATCTTATTTAGATGGCCTTCAGCCATATTATTGTAATAAGTACTCTTTTTGAGACACTCGATGTAAAAAGTGTGTGATTGAACTCTGCTATAAATCCTCGAGTACTGTGTGTGTCAGCAATACTGATCCAGGGATGACACTTAGGCATAGAGACTTGACCGTCTGAGGTCTGGTCGCTACAAAAACACAAGGAGGCATTTCCCTGTAAGAACAGAAACAACAAAAGTACCAATAATAATGGTACTAGTATGTACTCCCTCCGGTCTTTTTTACTCCGCGTATTAGATTTGTGCGAAGTCAAACTTTGCAAAGTTTGACCAAATTTATATTAAAAATTATCAACATCTACAAAATGGAATATATATACATACTATGAAACTACATTGTGAAAATCAGGTAACTTATTGGATCCCTACTGAACATTAATGGGAATCTGAATCCTAAGTGACTATTGGATTTTGATAAGCTGCGCATTTGCTCAGAAAGTGATCTTGATGGATTATGAAGAGCAAAACATTCATGTCATTTATTGTTAGGAACAATTTTTTAGGGAAAGCTTGGTCATAGTCAAACATCTCTTGGAGAGGCTGACTTGTGATCCGACTAAGAGTGTATCGTACAATCTGAGTGATTATTATGGTGTTTGGCCTAACTCTTAGAAACACCAACTTCTCATCCACCATGGATTCAAACTTGCAGTTTTTATATTTTGGTCTTAGAAAAAGGACCAAACTACGTTGCAAAAGATATCGATTCCAACCCTTCTTTGAGATGTTAACAAGTGATCTAGCAATCTAAAGAGAATGGATCACTCGTTTATATACTTGCAAAACTGATATATGCACGGAGTGAATGCTTGATGACCCACAAGTCTAGGGGATCAATCGTAGTCCTTTCGATAAGTAAGAGTATCGAACCCAACGAGGAGCAGAAGGAAATGACAAGCGGTTTTCAGCATGGTATTTTCTGCAGGCACTGAAATTGTAGGTAACAGATAGTTTGATAGCAAGGCAATTTGTAATGAGCAAATAATAATAACGGTAACAAAGGTGCAACAAGGTAGCCCAATCCTTTTTGTAGCAAAGGATAGTCCGGAAGGGTCTCTTATAATAAGCAAAGCGTTCTTGAGGACACACGGGAATTTCATCTAGTCACTTTCATCATGTTTGTTTGATTCGCGTTCATTACTTTGATAATTTGATATGTGGGTGGACCGGTGCTTGGGTGATGTTCTTATTTGAACAAACCTCCCACTTATGATTACCCCCTCTCGCAAGCATCCACAACTATGAAAGAAGAATTAAGATAAATCTAACCATAGCATGAAACATATGGGTCCAAATCAGCCCCTTGCGGAATAGCGCATAAACTAGGGTTTAAGCTTCTGTCACTCTAGCAACCCATCATCTAATAACTACTCCACAATGATTTCCCTTAGGCCCAAAGATTGTGAAGTGTCATGTAGTCGACGTTCACATAACACCACTAAGGGAAACAACAACATATATATCATCAAAATATCGAACGAATACCACATTCACATGATTACTTATGACAAGACTTCTCCCATGTCCTCAAGAACAAACGTAACTACTCACAAAACATATTCATGCTCAAGATCAGAGGGGTATTGAATAACATCATGGATCTGAACATATGATCTTCCACCAAATAAACCAACAAGCATCAACTACAAGATGTAATCAACACTACTAGCAACCCAAGGTACCAATCTGAGGTTTTGAGACAAAGATTGAATACAAGAGATGAACTAGGGTTTGAGATGAGATGGTGCTGGTGAAGATGTTGATGAATATTGGTCCTCCCGCGATGAGAGGATCATTGGTGATGACGATGGCTTCGATTTTCCCCTCATGGAGGGAAGTTTCCCCGGCGGAATCTCTCCGCCGGAGAGCAAAAGTGCTCCTGCCCAGGTTCCACCTCGAGACGGCGGCGCTTCATACCGAAACCTTCCTCTTGATTTTTCCTAGGGAAGATGGGGTTATATACAAGAAGATGGGCCCCGGAGGCCTACCAGGATCACCACAAGCTCAGGGGCGCGCCCACGGGGGTGGGGCACGCCCCCAGGCTTGTGGCTGCCTGGTGGGTCCCCCTCTGGTATTTCTTTCACCAATAATTTTAATATATTCCAAAATAATTCTCCGTAATTTTCAGCTCATTTGGAGATGTTCAGAAAAATGCCTTTGATATAGCCCTTTCCGGTCCAGAATTCCAGCTGCCGACAATCTCCCTCTTTATGTGAAACTTGCAAAATAAGAGAGAAAAGGCATAAGAGTTGTATCATAAAGTGAAATAACAGTCCATAATGCAATAAATATCAACATAAAAACATGATGCAAAATGGACGTACCAACTCCCCCAAGCTTAGACCTCGCTTGTCCTCAAGTGAAAACCGAAATCGATAATCATGACCACATGTTTAGAGAGAGAGGTGTCGATAAAAATAAAACACGACCATGGAAACATCATGGTCATTATCATAACAGCAATATATCATCATAAAACTTCTCATGTTCTAGAGTAACAATTCATTCACAATCTAAAGTATGGAACATAAACTTTATTGGAAACTAACAAACTGTGTTCTTAGGCATTGAAACAATCACAATCCATCATATTTTCAGAAAGAGTCCATGTCAGGGCTTTATTTAGCAAGTTCACATACTCAACCATCATGTAGTCTTCTATGATTGCTGACACTCATGGCATATTTATAGAGCAAGAAGTTTTAGTCAGACACATAGAAAGATAGGGGCTTATGATTTCGCCTCCCAACTTATTTACCTCAAGAGTAATGTCAACAATAATAACTCATGTTCACCTACATCCAACCGGATATATGTGCCTGGATCTATCTACCACATGATGCTTGCCACTAAAGAATACATGCAAAAAAATAGGGATAAACACTAATGACTCTTGCATAAAAGTAAATACATTAAAGTAAAAGATTAGTCCTTTGTAGAGGGAAGCAGAGGTTGCCATGCACTTTTTATTTTTGGATGTGCGATCTCTTAATGTAAAGGAACCTCCTTTATATTGCCCCTTGTGATAGCAACCTTTATTATGCAGTCTGTCACTTTTATTCCTTCACCATCACAAGATCGTACAAAGCTTACTTTCCCTTACAATAAAAGATCATACATATTTGTGAGCAATTTTTATTGCTTTTGCACTGATGACAACTTACTTGAAGGATCTTATTCAACCCATAGGTAAATATAGTGGACTCTCATGACACGAAACTGGGTTTAAGGGTTTTGGATGCACAAGTAGTATCTCTACTTAGTGCGAATTTTTGGCTAGCAAAAGATCCTATACAAGCACCACATGTTAGGAGATCCATAACAATATAACTTCTATGTGAATGTAAACAACCATAACTCATTACGTTGTATTCCTTGTCCAACGTCAACTAATTGATATAGAATATTTGATGGGGGCTCACAATCATAAAAGATGTCCAAGATAGTATATTTATATGTGAGACCTCTCTCCCCTTATTACTTTTTCATGGATTGCACCAATGACCAATGCTATGTTTGTAAACTTCCAACAAATTTTATCAACTATACTTCTTTCATGTGAAGTCATTACTCCCCATGGGATTAGCATACGATCTTTTATTCTTTTATTTTTTCATTACCAAGATTGAAACAAGAAAGTAAAGCAAAACTCAAACTACTCTTTACTATATATCTCGCACATGTTTACATAGATAGAAAGATCACTAAGCAAGCACTCGAAAATAGGTCAAACTAAAACTTTATTCTTCTAAATCATGAAATAACTAAGGATCAAACTAAGATAGATAATGATGATAAAAGTGGTGGTGATACGATACCGAGGCACCTCCCCAAAGCTTGGCACAAGCCAAGGGGAGTTCCCATACCCGTGTACTCAAGTCTCCTTCTTTGTTGATGATGGTGATGATGAAGTAGTAGACTTGTCCTTCACAATGCTCATGAGTATCTCTCTCAAACTCTGAATTTCCCGAAGCACGTGATGGAATAACTCTGTGTTCTTTTCCACCTCATCCATGATATGTTTATTCTCTGGTCCCCAAGAGTTTGTTCTTGCATCACTTTCTCTTGGGCGAGATATGTCCCAATTGGACGGTATGTGCATATGACGAGTATTTTCAATCCCATATTTGTGAACCAAATTATGAAAATTGTTCCGATGTAACCCGTGTAAGGGCCTCCTAGGGGGAAGTCCTTGTACCTCTTGGCCTTCATGGTTGCTTGTAGTCCTTATTTCCCGATGAGGATTTGGGATAGTGGAGATGCTAGCTAGAGTGCCTCCCTCCGAAGCCGGAGGGTGGACCTCAAGCGAATCTCCTTCATCTTCCTACACAGTGACTTCCTCGGCCTCATCCCTCCCGAGTTCCATCTGCATCAACCAAGCATTGTCTTCCATGTTGTTGGAGGAGGAGGAAGACATGATGCCTGGTTTTGAAAATCTGACAGAAAACAACACGAAACAAGAACAGAGGATATCTCTATGATACGATGGTCAAAACCTCGGGAAGTATATATAATGAATTTTTTTCGTGTAGGACAAGTAACATGGAAGAAAAACGGAGTCGAGAAAGTCCACGAAGAGGGCACAAGCCTGGAGGGCGCGCCCAGGGGGTGGCCCGCACCCCTAGGGCTTGTCGCTCCCTCGTGCACTTTTCAGACTGTTTATTATTTTCCTAATTTTTTTAATATTCCAAAACGGACAGAAAGTACTTTTATGGAACTTTTGGAGTCGCTTTACTTACAGTACCACATACATACCCCTTTTTCAGGGCTCTGGAGCGTTCTGGAAGGTTTCTCTTATGTGTTCCTTCGGTGTCATAGTTTGGATAATATTAGTTTCAACATTAATGGGCATACCTGAGATATAATGTTTAATTCTTTGCCCATTAACCACCTTTGGGATAGTGCCTTCAATGTTGTTTATCTTGATGGCTCCGGAATGATAAACTTCTTCAACGACATATGGTCCTTCCCATTTAGACAGAAGCTTTCCTGCAAAGAATCTTAAACGAGAGTTGTATAATAAAACTTGATCACCTATTTTGAATTCCTGTTTTTGGATTCTTTTATCATGCCATCTTTTACCTTTTTCCTTAAATAACTTAGCATTTTCATAAGCCTGTGTCCTCCATTCATCCAGAGAACTAATATCAAATAACCTCTTTTCACCGGCAAGTTTGAAATCATAGTTAAGTTCTTTAATTGCCCAATATGCTTTATGTTCTAACTCAAGAGGTAAATGACATGCTTTTCCATAGACCATTTTGTAAGGAGACATACCCATAGGATTTTTATAAGCAGTTCTGTACATAATGCATCATCAAGTTTCTTAGACCAATTCTTTCTAGATCTATTGACGGTCTTTTGTAAAATTAATTTAATTTCTCTATTTCTCAACTCAACTTGACCACTAGATTGAGGATGATAAGGTGATGCAATTATATGGTTGACATCATATTTAGCAAGCATTTTACGAAAAGCACCATGAATAAAATGTGAACCACCATCAATCATTAAATATCTAGGGACTCCAAACCTCGGGAAAATAACTTCTTTAAGCATTTTAATAGATGTGTTATGATCAGCACTACTAGTTGGAATAGCGTCTACCCACTCAGTAACGTAATCAACAAGAACTAGAATATGGGTATACCCATTAGAGGAAGGAAAAGGTCCCATATAATCAAATCCATAAACATCAAATGGTTCAATAACAAGTGAATAATTCATAGGCATTTCCTGACGTCTACTAATATTACCAATTCTTTGACATTCATCACATGATAAGACAAACTTACGTGCATCTTGAAGAGAGTAGGCCAATAAAAACCAGATTGTAATACCTTATGTGTTGTTCTGTCTCTAGCATGGTGTCCTCCAAATGCCTCGAAATGACACTTCTGTAGGATTTGTTCCTGTTCATGCTCAGGTATACAACGTTTAATAATACCATCTACTCCTTCTTTATAAAGGTGTGGGTCATCCCAGAAATAGTGTCTCAAATCAAAGAAGAGCCTTTTCTTTTGTTGGTATGTAAAACTAGGTGGTATATATTTAGCAACAATGTAATTAGGATAGTCTGCATACAAAAGAGTGTTACGAGAAGCATTTATAAAAACTAGTTATTCATTAGGAAAACTAACATCAATAGGTAGTGGGTCATCAAGAATGTTTTCTAACCTAGACAAGTTATCAGCTACGGGATTCTCAACTCCCTTCCTATTAGTAATATGTAAGTCAAATTCTTGTAGCAAAAGAACCCACCTAATGAGTCTAGGTTTAGCGTCTTTATTTTCCATAAGGTATTTAATAGCATCATGATCGGTGTGAACAATTACTTTAGAGTCAACAATGTAGGATCTGAATTTATCACATGCAAACACAACTGCTAGAAATTGTTTCTCAGCAGTAGCATAATTTCTTTGTACTGTCTAGAGTTTTACTAGCATAATGGATAACATTTAATTTCTTATCAAGTTTTTGTCCCAGAACAGCCCCAACAGCATAATCACTAGTACCACACATAATTTCAAAAGGCAAGTTCCAATCAGGTGGTTAAATAATGGGTGCAGAAGTTAAGGCTTTCTTAAGTGTTTCAAAGGCTTCTACACAATCATCAACAAAAACAAATGGAACATCTTTTTGCAAGAGATTAGTAAGAGGCCTAGAAGTTTAGAGAGGTCTTTAATGAACCTACTATAGAAACCAGCAAGACCAAGGGAACTTCTTATACTATTAATATCTTTAGGACATGGCATTTTCTCAATTGCATCAAATTTAGCTTTGTCTACTTCAATACCTCGTTAAAAATATTTATGCCCCAAGACAATACCTTCATTCACCATAAAGTGGCACTTCTCCCAATTCAAGACAAGATTAGTTTGTTCACATCTCTGCAAAACTTGATCAAGGTTGCTTAAGCAATCATCAAAAGAAGTTCTGTAAACGGAAAAATCATCCATGAAAACCTCAACAATCTTTTCACAAAAGTCAGAGAATATAGCAATCATACATCTTTGAAAGGTAGTAGGTGCATTACGTAAACCAAAACGCATACGTTTAGAAGCATAAGTTCCAAAAGGACAAGTGAAAGTAGTTTTCTCTTGATTGGCTTGTGATACAGGTATTTGAGAGAAACTAGAATATCCATCAAGAAGGCAAAAGTGTGTGTGCTTGGATAATATTTCTAACATTTGATCAATAAAAGGCAAGGGGTAATGATCTTTTCTAGTAGCTTTATTTAATTTTCTAAAATCAATTACCATCCTATAACCAGTTACAATTTCTTTGTGGGATAAACTCATTTTTATCATTAGAACAACGGTAATGCCTCCTTTCTTAGGGACACAATGAACATGACTTACCCATCTACTATCAGCTATGGGATATATTATACCTGCCTCAAGAAGCTTTAATATATCAGTTCTTACCACCTCTTTCATCTTAGGATTTAATCTTCGTTGATGATCGACAACTGGTTTAGCACCAGGCTCCATATTAATTTTGTGCTGACATAAAGTGGGACTAATGCCCTTAAGATCATCAAGAGTATATCCAATAGCAGCACGGTGCTTCCTCAGAGTTTTTAGTAATCTCTTTTCTTCATGCTCTGAAAGGTTAGCACTAATAATAACAGGATATATCTTCTTTTCATCAAGATAAGCATATTTCAATGTATCAGGAAATTGTTTTAATTCAAACATAGGATCACCTTTAGGTGGAGGAGGACCTCCAAGGGTTTTAACAGGCAAATTATGTTTTAGGATACGTGGTTGATCAAAGAACATCTTATCTATTTCATTTCTTTCATTCATATGCATATCATTTTTGTGGTCTAGCAAATATTGTTCTAAAGGATCAGTAGGAGGTATGACAATGGAAGCAAGACCGATAATTTCATCCCTACTAGGCAATTCTTTATCACGAGGTTGTCTACAAAACTTACAAAAATTAAACTCATGAGATATATCACCAAAGTTAACACTGACAGTTTCTTTAGCGCAATCAATCTTAGCATTAACGGTGTTCAAGAAAGGTCTACCAAATATAATGGGACAAAAATCATCTTATGCAGAACCAAGAACAAGGAAATCAGTAGGGTATTTTATTTTTCCACACAAGACTTCAACATCTCTAACAATCCAAGCGGTGAAATAGTATCTCTATTCGCAAGCTTAATAGTAATATCTATATCTTCTATTTCAGCTGGTGCAATATCATTCATAATTCCTTGATATAAGGTAACCGGAATAGCACTCACACTATCACCCAAATCACATAAGCCATGATAACAATGATCTCCTATTTTAACTGAGATAACAGGCATACCAACAACAGGTTTATTCTTATCTTTAGTGCCCCCTTATGACACTGGACAAGTTTCTCTCATGGTATGTTTCTTGGCTGAGTGTGTTTATTTTCTTTCTGAGTGAATTTTAATTGGATCAAACTTTGAACCGACTCAAACGCTATTCGATAATTTACAAAACATTGCAGCAATTCCGCAACATGCACTCACTTGTTCCTCCTCCTAGAGATGGTCCAGCTGAAGAAATGTCAGAGAACAACATGGGGCAGAGGACCCATGAGTACGAAAAAGAAGACCAGGAATATGATGATAAAGTTAAATCTTCTCCTGCACTACGAATGTTGATTTGGAGCATCAATACAAGAAAATAAAAGACCAGAATAACGATAATCATGCCAGTTAGGCCCCCAAGAAAGCCCGAGTTGATCCAAATCCAGAAAACTCAAAGGTGCTAGCTCCCTCCAAGTACAAAGTACGTGTTAAATAAACTACCAACAAACAGAGAAGTTAACAACAACACCAAAAGGTTGTGCCCATCTGATACGTCTCCAACGTATCTATAATTTTTGATTGTTCCATGCTGTTATATTATCAATCTTGGATGTTTTATAATCATTTTATAGTCATTTTATATCATTTTTTGGTACTAACCTATTGACATAGTGCCAAGTGCCAGTTGCTGTTTTCTGCATGTTTTTTACATCGCAGGAAATCAATATCAGACGGAGTCCAAATGCCACGAAACTTTACGAAGAATTTTTATGGGCCAGAAGGAACACAATGGGCCCTGGCTGCGCCTAGGGGTGCCTCGAGGGACGCACAACCCACCAGAGCGCGCCAGGAGGCCCAGGCGCGCCCTGGTGAGTTGTGCCCACCTCGGTGCCCCCCGGACCGCCTCTTTGCTCTACAAATACCCCAATATTCCAGAAACCCTAGGAGAGTCGACGAAATATTCATCCAGCCGCCACAGAGTCCAGAACCACCAGATCCAATCTAGACACCATCTCGGATGGGGTTCACCACCTCCATTGGTGCCTCTCCGATGATGCGTGAGTAGTTCTTTGTAGACCTTCGGGTCCGTAGTTAGTAGCTAGATGGCTTCCTCTCTCTCGCTGAATTCTCAATACAATGGTCTCTTGAAGATCCATATGATGTAACTCTTTTGTGGTGTGTTTGTTGGGATCTGATGAACTTTGAGTTCATGATCAGCTATATCTTTTTATATCCATGAAAGTTATTTGAGTTTCTTTGATCTCTTATATGCATGATTGCTTATAGCCTCGTATTTCTTCTCCGATATTTGGGTTTTGTTTGGCCAACTTGATCTATTTATCTTGCAATGGGAAGAGGTGCTTTGTAGTGGGTTCGATCTTACGGTGCTTGATCCCAGTGATAGAAGGGGAACCGACACGTATGTATCGTTGCTACTAAGGATAAAATGATGGGGGTCTATCTCTACATAGATAGATCTTGTCTACATCATGTCATCGTTCTTATTGCATTACTCTGTTTTTCCATGAACTTAATACACTAGATGCATGCTGGATAGCGGTTGATGTGTGGAGTAATAGTAGTAGATGCAGGCTGGAGTCGGTCTACTAATCTTGGACGTGATGCCTATATAATGATCATTTCCTGGATATCGTCATGATTATTCAAAGTTCTATCAATTGCCCAACAGTAATTTGTTTACCCACCGTTTGCTATTTTTCTCGAGAGAAGCCACTAGTGAAACATACGGCCCCCGGGTCTTCTTTCTCATATATTTGCCTTTGCGATCTACTTTTCTCTTGCATTTATTTTCAGATCTATTAAACCAAAAATACAAAAATACCTGGTGTGTTTTATTTCTATTTATTTTATTTGCGATCTATCTTTCAATCTACTACAAATTTACCTCACGTCCGTTTGCCTATCTTGAGGTGCCGTATCCCGGAAGGGATTGACAACCCCTTTAACATGTGGGTTGCGAGGATTTGTTATATGTGTGCAGGGGTTGTTTACGTTGTGTTGCTTGGTTCTCCTACTGGTTCGATAACCTTGGTTTCATATCTGAGGGAAATACCTACCGCCGCTGTGCTGCATCATCCCTTCCTCTTTGGGGAAATACCGACGTAGCCTCAAGCGACATCAAAAGGAATTTCTGGCGCCATTGCCGGGGAGGATCAAGTCAAGATAGTCTCCCGGCCACGTGCCAATTTCTGGCGCCGTTGAAGGGGAGGATCTTCAACATATACCAGGTTCCTAATCACAAATCTCATCTCCTCGCAATTTACATTATTTGCCATTTGCCTCTCGTTTTCCTCTCCCCCACTTCACAAAAACTTGCCATTTTATTCGCTCTTGTTTTCGTTCGCCGTCTTTTTTCGTCAGATATCATGTTTGCTTGTGTTGCCATGTGCCTTCTAGATGCTTGCATCTTCGGTTGCTAAAAATCTATTGATATGGATCCTCATCCACTTGCCAATCTTTTTAAAAGATCTAATCATGATGAATCAATTGCTAGTGAGTTGAGTGCACTAGATTATCTTTATGAAGTTTTGCTTAAGATTCGTGAATCTGAAAATTGTGATGAATAAATTTATGAAGTGATTCATGATAGCTCCTAATGAAAAGCATGATTGCAATGATTTTACTATAAATTCTATTAATGTCAATTGTGCTAATAATATGCAAAATCCCAAGCTTGGGGATGCTTGTTTTGCTATGTCCACTACTTATTGCAATGATCATGATTGGGGTGATAATGATCCTTACGATCTTGATAATTTATTTATGCCTCATGATGAATATGATATTGATAATAATTTTTCCAATAGTATTGAAAGTGGGTTTGAAGAGTGTAAACTTTAGCTAAAAATAATCCCACATATTTGGAGAGTGTTCAATCTTATGAATTTTTTGATGAAAGTGTGCTTGGAGAGGTCATGACTTTATTTGATGATAATCCCACTATTTTGGAAGAGTGTCAACTTTGCATGCATGTGGATCATATAGAGAATATGTTATGTGATAGCTATATTGTTGAATTTGAATATGATCCCACATATAATTATTATGAGAGAGGGAAATATGGTTGTAGAAATTTTCATGTTACTAAATTACCTCTCTTCATGTTGAGATTGTCTATGTTTTATTCTTCTTCCTTGCATATGCTAGTCTTTGCTTGTTTTGTTAATTTGTTTGCTTATAAAATGCCTATGCATAGGAAGTATGTTAGACTTAGATGTGTTTTTCACATGTTATATGATGCTCTCTTTGTTTTTCTCTTTCATGTGAGCATCAATAAAATCTTATGCCTAGCTAAGGGCGTAAAACTATAGCGCTTGTTGGGAGGCAACCCAATTAATAAAATTTATTTTTGCTTTTTGCTTTTGGTTCTTGAGTGTTTGCACAATTATGATACTGGTATGATTGTGTTTTTTGTGTTTTAATTAGTGTTTGTGCCAAGTAGAACCGATAGGATCTTCTTGGGTGATAGTTGTTTGATCTTGCTGAAAAAGACAGAAACTTTGTGCTAACGGAAACAATTCTCATTTTTTACCAGAAAGAGATTTTGCCCTGATTATTTTTGCAGAAGATTAATATACAAATTACCCAGGCCGTCCTATTTTTTCAGAATTTTTGGAGTCCCAGAAGTTTTCGAAAAAGTCAGATTGCTACATACTGTTCTGTTTTGACAGATTCTATTTTCTTTGTGTTGTGTGCTTATTTTGATGGCTCTATGGTTTTATTTGATGAGTTTTTGCCATATAAAAGTTGGAATATAGTAGATATAATACAAAAAAAATATGAATTGGTTTGATACAGTACTTATAGTAGTGGTTTGCTTTCTTATACTAACGGATCTCATGAAGGTTTTGT
>JAAAWM010009147.1:0-19934 GCA_036873465.1 Thinopyrum obtusiflorum
AGTAGATATAGGTTTTTGTAATCTGAAAATATAAAAACAGCAAGGTAACTAGTGATAAAAGTGAGCACAAACGGTATTGCAATGCTTAGAAACAAGGCCTAGGGTTCATACTTTCACTAGTGCAAGTTCTCTCAACAATGCTGACATAGTTGAATCATATGTAAATCCCTCACGCATGACAAAGAGTTCACTCCAAAGTAACTCATAGCGGAGAACAAACGAAGAAATTATTGTACGGTACGAAACCACCTCAAAGTTATCCTTTCCAATCAATCTTATGAGCTATCCCTATAAGTGTCACGAACAACCCTAGAGTTTGTACTAAAATAACACCTTAAGATACACATCAACCAAAACCCTAATGTCACCTAGATACTCCAATGTCACCTTGAGTACCCATGGGCTTGATTATACGATATGCATCACACAATTTTAGATTCATCATATTCAATCCAACACAAAGAACTTCAAAGAGTGCTCCAAAGTTTCCATCGGAGAGTCAAGACGAAAACGTGTGCCAACCTTTATGCATAAGTTCCCAAGGTCATGGAACCCGCAAGTTGATCACCAAAACATACATCAAGTGGATCAACAGAACATCCCATTGTCACCACGGATATCCCATCGCAAGACATACGTCAAGTGTTCTAAAATCCTTAAAGACTCAATCCGATAAGAAAACTTCAAAGGGAAAACTCAATTCATCACAAGAAGATAGAGAGGGGAAAACTACATATGATTCATCTATATCAATAAAGCTCGCGGTACATCAGATCATGCCATCTCAAGAACACGAGAGAGAGAGAGAGAGATCAAACACATAGCTACTGGTACATACCCTCAGCCCCGGGGGGGGGGGGGGGGGGGGGGGGGGGGGGGGGGGGGGGGGGGGGGGGGGGGGGGGGGGGGGGGGGGGGGGGGGGGGGGGGGGGGGGGGGGGGGATGGCCTCCGGTGATGGTTTCACCCTCCGGCAGGGTGCCGTAATGGGCTCCCGATTGGTTTTTTCGTGGCTACAGAGGCTTGCGGTGGCGGAACTCCCGATCTAGGTTTCTTTCTGGGGGTTTCTGTATATATAGGGGTACTTTGCATTGGAATCACGTCAGGGGGATCCACGAGGCGGCGAAAAGCCAGGGGGCATGCCCTAGGGGGGCGCCCCGTAGGCTTGTGGCTGCCTCGTGGCTCTTCTGGCCCACCTCCAAGGCTCCCTGGGCTTCTTCTTGTCCATAACTGATCACCGTAAATTTTTATTCCGTTTGGACTCCGTTTGATATTCCTTTTCTGTAAATCTCAAAAACAAGGAAAAACAGAAACTGGCACTGGGCTCTAGGTTAGTCCCAAAAAATAATATAAAATAGCATATTAATGCATATAAAACATCCAAAACAGATAATATAATAGCATGGAACAATAAAAAATTATAGATTCGTTGGAGACGTATCAAGCATCCCCAAGCTTAATTCCTGCTCGTCCTCGAGTAGGTAAATGATAAAAACAGAATTTTTGATTTGGAATGCTACCTAACATATTTATCCATGTAATTTTCTTTATTGTGGCATGAACCCCCCCCCCCCCCCCCCCCCCCCCCCCCCCCCCCCCCCCCCCCCCCCCCCCCCCCCCCCCCCCCCCCCCCCCCCCCCCCCCCCCCCCCCCCCCCCCCCCCCCCCCCCCCCCCCCCCCCCCCCCCCCCCCCCCCCCCCCCCCCCCCCCCCCCCCCCCCCCCCCCCCCCCCCCCCCCCCCCCCCCCCCCCCCCCCCCCCCCCCCCCCCCCCCCCCCCCCCCCCCCCCCCCCCCCCCCCCCCCCCCCCCCCCCCCCCCCCCCCCCCCCCCCCCCCCCCCCCCCCCCCCCCCCCCCCCCCCCCCCCCCCCCCCCCCCCCCCCCCCCCCCCCCCCCCCCCCCCCCCCCCCCCCCCCCCCCCCCCCCCCCCCCCCCCCCCCCCCCCCCCCCCCCCCCCCCCCCCCCCCCCCCCCCCCCCCCCCCCCCCCCCCCCCCCCCCCCCCCCCCCCCCCCCCCCCCCCCCCCCCCCCCCCCCCCCCCCCCCCCCCCCCCCCCCCCCCCCCCCCCCCCCCCCCCCCCCCCCCCCCCCCCCCCCCCCCCCCCCCCCCCCCCCCCCCCCCCCCCCCCCCCCCCCCCCCCCCCCCCCCCCCCCCCCCCCCCCCCCCCCCCCCCCCCCCCCCCCCCCCCCCCCCCCCCCCCCCCCCCCCCCCCCCCCCCCCCCCCCCCCCCCCCCCCCCCCCCCCCCCCCCCCCCCCCCCCCCCCCCCCCCCCCCCCCCCCCCCCCCCCCCCCCCCCCCCCCCCCCCCCCCCCCCCCCCCCCCCCCCCCCCCCCCCCCCCCCCCCCCCCCCCCCCCCCCCCCCCCCCCCCCCCCCCCCCCCCCCCCCCCCCCCCCCCCCCCCCCCCCCCCCCCCCCCCCCCCCCCCCCCCCCCCCCCCCCCCCCCCCCCCCCCCCCCCCCCCCCCCCCCCCCCCCCCCCCCCCCCCCCCCCCCCCCCCCCCCCCCCCCCCCCCCCCCCCCCCCCCCCCCCCCCCCCCCCCCCCCCCCCCCCCCCCCCCCCCCCCCCCCCCCCCCCCCCCCCCCCCCCCCCCCCCCCCCCCCCCCCCCCCCCCCCCCCCCCCCCCCCCCCCCCCCCCCCCCCCCCCCCCCCCCCCCCCCCCCCCCCCCCCCCCCCCCCCCCCCCCCCCCCCCCCCCCCCCCCCCCCCCCCCCCCCCCCCCCCCCCCCCCCCCCCCCCCCCCCCCCCCCCCCCCCCCCCCCCCCCCCCCCCCCCCCCCCCCCCCCCCCCCCCCCCCCCCCCCCCCCCCCCCCCCCCCCCCCCCCCCCCCCCCCCCCCCCCCCCCCCCCCCCCCCCCCCCCCCCCCCCCCCCCCCCCCCCCCCCCCCCCCCCCCCCCCCCCCCCCCCCCCCCCCCCCCCCCCCCCCCCCCCCCCCCCCCCCCCCCCCCCCCCCCCCCCCCCCCCCCCCCCCCCCCCCCCCCCCCCCCCCCCCCCCCCCCCCCCCCCCCCCCCCCCCCCCCCCCCCCCCCCCCCCCCCCCCCCCCCCCCCCCCCCCCCCCCCCCCCCCCCCCCCCCCCCCCCCCCCCCCCCCCCCCCCCCCCCCCCCCCCCCCCCCCCCCCCCCCCCCCCCCCCCCCCCCCCCCCCCCCCCCCCCCCCCCCCCCCCCCCCCCCCCCCCCCCCCCCCCCCCCCCCCCCCCCCCCCCCCCCCCCCCCCCCCCCCCCCCCCCCCCCCCCCCCCCCCCCCCCCCCCCCCCCCCCCCCCCCCCCCCCCCCCCCCCCCCCCCCCCCCCCCCCCCCCCCCCCCCCCCCCCCCCCCCCCCCCCCCCCCCCCCCCCCCCCCCCCCCCCCCCCCCCCCCCCCCCCCCCCCCCCCCCCCCCCCCCCCCCCCCCCCCCCCCCCCCCCCCCCCCCCCCCCCCCCCCCCCCCCCCCCCCCCCCCCCCCCCCCCCCCCCCCCCCCCCCCCCCCCCCCCCCCCCCCCCCCCCCCCCCCCCCCCCCCCCCCCCCCCCCCCCCCCCCCCCCCCCCCCCCCCCCCCCCCCCCCCCCCCCCCCCCCCCCCCCCCCCCCCCCCCCCCCCCCCCCCCCCCCCCCCCCCCCCCCCCCCCCCCCCCCCCCCCCCCCCCCCCCCCCCCCCCCCCCCCCCCCCCCCCCCCCCCCCCCCCCCCCCCCCCCCCCCCCCCCCCCCCCCCCCCCCCCCCCCCCCCCCCCCCCCCCCCCCCCCCCCCCCCCCCCCCCCCCCCCCCCCCCCCCCCCCCCCCCCCCCCCCCCCCCCCCCCCCCCCCCCCCCCCCCCCCCCCCCCCCCCCCCCCCCCCCCCCCCCCCCCCCCCCCCCCCCCCCCCCCCCCCCCCCCCCCCCCCCCCCCCCCCCCCCCCCCCCCCCCCCCCCCCCCCCCCCCCCCCCCCCCCCCCCCCCCCCCCCCCCCCCCCCCCCCCCCCCCCCCCCCCCCCCCCCCCCCCCCCCCCCCCCCCCCCCCCCCCCCCCCCCCCCCCCCCCCCCCCCCCCCCCCCCCCCCCCCCCCCCCCCCCCCCCCCCCCCCCCCCCCCCCCCCCCCCCCCCCCCCCCCCCCCCCCCCCCCCCCCCCCCCCCCCCCCCCCCCCCCCCCCCCCCCCCCCCCCCCCCCCCCCCCCCCCCCCCCCCCCCCCCCCCCCCCCCCCCCCCCCCCCCCCCCCCCCCCCCCCCCCCCCCCCCCCCCCCCCCCCCCCCCCCCCCCCCCCCCCCCCCCCCCCCCCCCCCCCCCCCCCCCCCCCCCCCCCCCCCCCCCCCCCCCCCCCCCCCCCCCCCCCCCCCCCCCCCCCCCCCCCCCCCCCCCCCCCCCCCCCCCCCCCCCCCCCCCCCCCCCCCCCCCCCCCCCCCCCCCCCCCCCCCCCCCCCCCCCCCCCCCCCCCCCCCCCCCCCCCCCCCCCCCCCCCCCCCCCCCCCCCCCCCCCCCCCCCCCCCCCCCCCCCCCCCCCCCCCCCCCCCCCCCCCCCCCCCCCCCCCCCCCCCCCCCCCCCCCCCCCCCCCCCCCCCCCCCCCCCCCCCCCCCCCCCCCCCCCCCCCCCCCCCCCCCCCCCCCCCCCCCCCCCCCCCCCCCCCCCCCCCCCCCCCCCCCCCCCCCCCCCCCCCCCCCCCCCCCCCCCCCCCCCCCCCCCCCCCCCCCCCCCCCCCCCCCCCCCCCCCCCCCCCCCCCCCCCCCCCCCCCCCCCCCCCCCCCCCCCCCCCCCCCCCCCCCCCCCCCCCCCCCCCCCCCCCCCCCCCCCCCCCCCCCCCCCCCCCCCCCCCCCCCCCCCCCCCCCCCCCCCCCCCCCCCCCCCCCCCCCCCCCCCCCCCCCCCCCCCCCCCCCCCCCCCCCCCCCCCCCCCCCCCCCCCCCCCCCCCCCCCCCCCCCCCCCCCCCCCCCCCCCCCCCCCCCCCCCCCCCCCCCCCCCCCCCCCCCCCCCCCCCCCCCCCCCCCCCCCCCCCCCCCCCCCCCCCCCCCCCCCCCCCCCCCCCCCCCCCCCCCCCCCCCCCCCCCCCCCCCCCCCCCCCCCCCCCCCCCCCCCCCCCCCCCCCCCCCCCCCCCCCCCCCCCCCCCCCCCCCCCCCCCCCCCCCCCCCCCCCCCCCCCCCCCCCCCCCCCCCCCCCCCCCCCCCCCCCCCCCCCCCCCCCCCCCCCCCCCCCCCCCCCCCCCCCCCCCCCCCCCCCCCCCCCCCCCCCCCCCCCCCCCCCCCCCCCCCCCCCCCCCCCCCCCCCCCCCCCCCCCCCCCCCCCCCCCCCCCCCCCCCCCCCCCCCCCCCCCCCCCCCCCCCCCCCCCCCCCCCCCCCCCCCCCCCCCCCCCCCCCCCCCCCCCCCCCCCCCCCCCCCCCCCCCCCCCCCCCCCCCCCCCCCCCCCCCCCCCCCCCCCCCCCCCCCCCCCCCCCCCCCCCCCCCCCCCCCCCCCCCCCCCCCCCCCCCCCCCCCCCCCCCCCCCCCCCCCCCCCCCCCCCCCCCCCCCCCCCCCCCCCCCCCCCCCCCCCCCCCCCCCCCCCCCCCCCCCCCCCCCCCCCCCCCCCCCCCCCCCCCCCCCCCCCCCCCCCCCCCCCCCCCCCCCCCCCCCCCCCCCCCCCCCCCCCCCCCCCCCCCCCCCCCCCCCCCCCCCCCCCCCCCCCCCCCCCCCCCCCCCCCCCCCCCCCCCCCCCCCCCCCCCCCCCCCCCCCCCCCCCCCCCCCCCCCCCCCCCCCCCCCCCCCCCCCCCCCCCCCCCCCCCCCCCCCCCCCCCCCCCCCCCCCCCCCCCCCCCCCCCCCCCCCCCCCCCCCCCCCCCCCCCCCCCCGCCTACAAGTGAGGAACATGATAGCCCTAAGGAATTTGAGAGCTCAAATTTCCGGCGGTTGTTGTGCTATGCGCCAGCTATCCTAAAATATCTACCCACCTAATGGTCATATCATTGAAGGGCATTTATGTCTTATCATGTCGGGCTGCTCCCTAGGCTATAAATAGCCGCCCCCTAGAACCACTAGTTGGTTGGCTGCTCCGCGAGAAACTGACACTTGTCATAGAGAGCATCCCATCCTCCGAGGACTTTGAGTGAAAATCATCAAGTGAGGAAAAACCCAAAACCCCAAACCAAACACTTAAGAACCCAAGTGATTGAGCATCACTGAAGAGATTGTTCCTGTGTGGAACTGACGCTTGTTACCTTTGAGGACTGTGCATCCTCCAGACGGTCAGGCGTCATGGTCTAGAGGATCTAAGAGGAAATTGTGGATCGCCAAGTGACCAAGTCTGTGAAGGTTTGGAAGTCACCTGAAGACTTGCCGCGAGTGATTGGACGAGGTCTATGTGACCTTAGTTCAAGGAGAATATGGTGAGGACTGTGTGTCCGGGACTGCGTGTCATCAGGTTTGAATACCTAGCCGCTCCAACCAAACGTACAACTGTCACAGCAGTTGGAACTGGTCTACCAAATCATTGTCTTCACCGAGCTAACTGGTTCTCTCTCATCAACCCTTTCATTTCCTCATTCTATGTTGTTGTACCTGATCGTTATTGTTTTGAAAGTGCGTTATATCGACTAGAGGGGGGTGAATAGGCGATTTTTATGATTTTTTCACTAAGGAATTTACAGGTGAGGAAATTCCTTAGTGAAGAACTACTAGCGGCGGAATAAGTACTCATAAGTAAACATAACAGAACACAAGCATAGTCATCATGATGAAATGAAGACAAGCACAGAGTACAAAAAGCGTAAACACAAAATAATATAGGATGAAGACAAACAGACTGAAGAAATTAAACTGAGAAAATTGAGAAAGTCTTCAGTCAAAATCTTCAAACACAGATACGAACAAGCACTCAACACAGTTATGAAGAAATGAAAGAGTTGAGGAAATAGAACCAGTGAGTTTGGTGAAGACAATTGATGTCTACTACACAACCTTCTTCTTATAGATGTTGTTGGGCCTACAAGTGCAGAGGTTTATAGGACAATAACAAATTTTCCTCAAGTGGATGACCTAAGGTTTATCAATCTGTAGGAGGCGTAGAATGAAGATGGTCTCTCTCAAGCAACCCTGCAACCAAATAACAAAGAGTCTCTTGTGTCCCCAACACACTCAATACAATGGTAAATTGTATAGGTGCACTAGTTCGGCGAAGAAATGGCGATACAAGTGATATATGGATAGTAGATATGGGTATTTGTAATCTGAAAATATAAAAACAGCAAGGTAACTAACGATAAAAGTGAGCGTAAACGGTATTGCAATGCATTGAAACAAGGCCTAGGGTTTATACTTTCACTACTGTAAGTCCTCTCCACAATAATAACATAATTGGATCGTATAACTATCCCTCCACATGCAACAAAGAGTCACTCCAAAGTCACTAATAGCGGAGACCGAACGAAGAAATTATGGTAGGGTACGAAACCACCTCAAAGTTATTCTTTCCAATCAATCTGTTGGGCTATTCCTATAAGTGTCCCCCCCCCCCCCCCCCCCCCCCCCCCCCCCCCCCCCCCCCCCCCCCCCCCCCCCCCCCCCCCCCCCCCCCCCCCCCCCCCCCCCCCCCCCCCCCCCCCCCCCCCCCCCCCCCCCCCCCCCCCCCCCCCCCCCCCCCCCCCCCCCCCCCCCCCCCCCCCCCCCCCCCCCCCCCCCCCCCCCCCCCCCCCCCCCCCCCCCCCCCCCCCCCCCCCCCCCCCCCCCCCCAAAAAAATCACGGCGAAGGTTTCAGGCCAATCGGAGTTACGGATCTCCATATATATACGAAACGGTGAAACAGAGCCAGAAGAGAACACAGAACCAGAGAGAGACAGAGAGATAGATCCAATCTCAGAGGGGCTCTCTCCCCTCCCACGCCATGGGAGCCTAGGACCAGAGGGGAAACCCTTCTCCCATCTAGGGAGGAGGTCAAGGAAGAAGAAGGAGAAGGGGGGGCCCTCTCCCCCTTGCTTCCGGTGGCGCTGGAGCGCTACCGGGGCCTTCACCATCACCGCCATCTTCACCAACAACTTCACCGCCATCATCACCAACTCTTCCCCCCTCTATGCAGCGGTGTAACATCTCTCTTACCCGCTGTAATCTCTACTTAAACATGGTGCTCAACGCTATATATTATTTCCCAATGATGTATGGCTATCCTATGATGTTTGAGTAGATCTGTTTTGTCCTAATGGCTATTTGATGATCGTGATTGGTTTGAGTTGTATGTTTTATTGTTGGTGCTGTCCTATGGTGCTCTCCGTGTCGCGCAAGCGTGAGGGATTCCCGCTATAGGGTTTGTAATATGCTTATGATTTGCTTATGGTGGGTGGCGTGAGTGACAGAAGCACAGACCCGAGTAAGTAGGTTGTTTCCGTATGGGATAAAGGGGCCCCCCCCCCCCCCCCCCCCCCCCCCCCCCCCCCCCCCCCCCCCCCCCCCCCCCCCCCCCCCCCCCCCCCCCCCCCCCCCCCCCCCCCCCCCCCCCCCCCCCCCCCCCCCCCCCCCCCCCCCCCCCCCCCCCCCCCCCCCCCCCCCCCCCCCCCCCCCCCCCCCCCCCCCCCCCCCCCCCCCCCCCCCCCCCCCCCCCCCCCCCCCCCCCCCCCCCCCCCCCCCCCCCCCCCCCCCCCCCCCCCCCCCCCCCCCCCCCCCCCCCCCCCCCCCCCCCCCCCCCCCCCCCCCCCCCCCCCCCCCCCCCCCCCCCCCCCCCCCCCCCCCCCCCCCCCCCCCCCCCCCCCCCCCCCCCCCCCCCCCCCCCCCCCCCCCCCCCCCCCCCCCCCCCCCCCCCCCCCCCCCCCCCCCCCCCCCCCCCCCCCCCCCCCCCCCCCCCCCCCCCCCCCCCCCCCCCCCCCCCCCCCCCCCCCCCCCCCCCCCCCCCCCCCCCCCCCCCCCCCCCCCCCCCCCCCCCCCCCCCCCCCCCCCCCCCCCCCCCCCCCCCCCCCCCCCCCCCCCCCCCCCCCCCCCCCCCCCCCCCCCCCCCCCCCCCCCCCCCCCCCCCCCCCCCCCCCCCCCCCCCCCCCCCCCCCCCCCCCCCCCCCCCCCCCCCCCCCCCCCCCCCCCCCCCCCCCCCCCCCCCCCCCCCCCCCCCCCCCCCCCCCCCCCCCCCCCCCCCCCCCCCCCCCCCCCCCCCCCCCCCCCCCCCCCCCCCCCCCCCCCCCCCCCCCCCCCCCCCCCCCCCCCCCCCCCCCCCCCCCCCCCCCCCCCCCCCCCCCCCCCCCCCCCCCCCCCCCCCCCCCCCCCCCCCCCCCCCCCCCCCCCCCCCCCCCCCCCCCCCCCCCCCCCCCCCCCCCCCCCCCCCCCCCCCCCCCCCCCCCCCCCCCCCCCCCCCCCCCCCCCCCCCCCCCCCCCCCCCCCCCCCCCCCCCCCCCCCCCCCCCCCCCCCCCCCCCCCCCCCCCCCCCCCCCCCCCCCCCCCCCCCCCCCCCCCCCCCCCCCCCCCCCCCCCCCCCCCCCCCCCCCCCCCCCCCCCCCCCCCCCCCCCCCCCCCCCCCCCCCCCCCCCCCCCCCCCCCCCCCCCCCCCCCCCCCCCCCCCCCCCCCCCCCCCCCCCCCCCCCCCCCCCCCCCCCCCCCCCCCCCCCCCCCCCCCCCCCCCCCCCCCCCCCCCCCCCCCCCCCCCCCCCCCCCCCCCCCCCCCCCCCCCCCCCCCCCCCCCCCCCCCCCCCCCCCCCCCCCCCCCCCCCCCCCCCCCCCCCCCCCCCCCCCCCCCCCCCCCCCCCCCCCCCCCCCCCCCCCCCCCCCCCCCCCCCCCCCCCCCCCCCCCCCCCCCCCCCCCCCCCCCCCCCCCCCCCCCCCCCCCCCCCCCCCCCCCCCCCCCCCCCCCCCCCCCCCCCCCCCCCCCCCCCCCCCCCCCCCCCCCCCCCCCCCCCCCCCCCCCCCCCCCCCCCCCCCCCCCCCCCCCCCCCCCCCCCCCCCCCCCCCCCCCCCCCCCCCCCCCCCCCCCCCCCCCCCCCCCCCCCCCCCCCCCCCCCCCCCCCCCCCCCCCCCCCCCCCCCCCCCCCCCCCCCCCCCCCCCCCCCCCCCCCCCCCCCCCCCCCCCCCCCCCCCCCCCCCCCCCCCCCCCCCCCCCCCCCCCCCCCCCCCCCCCCCCCCCCCCCCCCCCCCCCCCCCCCCCCCCCCCCCCCCCCCCCCCCCCCCCCCCCCCCCCCCCCCCCCCCCCCCCCCCCCCCCCCCCCCCCCCCCCCCCCCCCCCCCCCCCCCCCCCCCCCCCCCCCCCCCCCCCCCCCCCCCCCCCCCCCCCCCCCCCCCCCCCCCCCCCCCCCCCCCCCCCCCCCCCCCCCCCCCCCCCCCCCCCCCCCCCCCCCCCCCCCCCCCCCCCCCCCCCCCCCCCCCCCCCCCCCCCCCCCCCCCCCCCCCCCCCCCCCCCCCCCCCCCCCCCCCCCCCCCCCCCCCCCCCCCCCCCCCCCCCCCCCCCCCCCCCCCCCCCCCCCCCCCCCCCCCCCCCCCCCCCCCCCCCCCCCCCCCCCCCCCCCCCCCCCCCCCCCCCCCCCCCCCCCCCCCCCCCCCCCCCCCCCCCCCCCCCCCCCCCCCCCCCCCCCCCCCCCCCCCCCCCCCCCCCCCCCCCCCCCCCCCCCCCCCCCCCCCCCCCCCCCCCCCCCCCCCCCCCCCCCCCCCCCCCCCCCCCCCCCCCCCCCCCCCCCCCCCCCCCCCCCCCCCCCCCCCCCCCCCCCCCCCCCCCCCCCCCCCCCCCCCCCCCCCCCCCCCCCCCCCCCCCCCCCCCCCCCCCCCCCCCCCCCCCCCCCCCCCCCCCCCCCCCCCCCCCCCCCCCCCCCCCCCCCCCCCCCCCCCCCCCCCCCCCCCCCCCCCCCCCCCCCCCCCCCCCCCCCCCCCCCCCCCCCCCCCCCCCCCCCCCCCCCCCCCCCCCCCCCCCCCCCCCCCCCCCCCCCCCCCCCCCCCCCCCCCCCCCCCCCCCCCCCCCCCCCCCCCCCCCCCCCCCCCCCCCCCCCCCCCCCCCCCCCCCCCCCCCCCCCCCCCCCCCCCCCCCCCCCCCCCCCCCCCCCCCCCCCCCCCCCCCCCCCCCCCCCAGTACTGTTGCAAACCAATTCATATTTTGTTTTTGCATTGTGTCTACTGTAGTCTAACTTTTTCATTGCTTAATCCACTGATATAAATCGATAGTTTCATCAAAACAAGCAAACTATGCATCAAAAACAGAATCTGTCTAAAACAGAACAGTCTGTAATAATCTGAACATTCACCATACTTATGTTACTTCAAAAATTCTGCCAAAATTATTAAAAATAAAAAATTTGTATAGAAAGATAGTGAAAAAAGAATCAGAACCGTTTGACATTCCATTAAAAAATGAAAAATCACGCACTACAGCCAAAGTTTCTGTCCTGCACCGTACAAACCAACAAGCATTGTAAACATCCTAAAGGCAAACCTTGGCACATTATTTTTATAATACAATGGAATTGTACAAGGGGATAATTATTTTTATTGAAAAGTTTCTGTAATCAAGATTCACAAAGTTTCCGTGAGCATGAACAAAGTTCAAGGCTAGCTCCCACTTCAACAATGCTTGTCTTTCTCACTTTCACTTTCCTTTTTGAAAAAGTTTCGGGTTCCCCTCTTTATTTTGTTTTGTTTTTAAACTATATGAAAGCACTCAACAGAAATAAATGACTCTCTAAAACTTCCAGGTTGTCTCCCTGGCAGCGCTTTCTTTAAAGCCATTAAGCTAGGCATATAGTGCTCAAGTAATGGATCCACCCGGATCCCAAGGTATATCAAAGCCAATTTTAATTAACAATGATTTGGTATTTAGTAATGAGCACAAAGTAACATATATAATGTAATGACAAAGTCTAACTCTCTTCCTATGCATCGGCATGTCATAAATGAACAATTCATGCACTGCATGAATTGTTCATTTATGACATGCCGATGCATAGGAAGAGAGTTAGACTTCATCATTACATTATATATGTTACTTTGTGCTCATTACTAAATACCAAATCATTGTTAATTAAAATTGGCTTTGATATACCTTGGGATCCGGGTGGATCCATTACTTGAGCACTATATGCCTAGCTTAATGGCTTTAAAGAAAGCGCTGCCAGGGAGACAACCCGGAAGTTTTAGAGAGTCATTTATTTCTGTTGAGTGCTTTCATATAGTTTAAAAACAAAAAAAATAAAGAGGGGAACCCGAAACTTTTTCAAAAAGGAAAGTGAAAGTGAGAAAGACAAGCATTGTTGAAGTGGGAGCTAACCTTGAACTTTGTTCATGCTCACGGAAACTTTGTGAATCTTGATTACAGAAACTTTTCAATAAAAATAATTATCCCCTTGTACAATTCCATTGTATTATAAAAATAATGTGCCAAGGTTTGCCTTTAGGATGTTTACAATGCTTGTTGGTTTGTACGGTGCAGGACAGAAACTTTGGCTGTAGTGCGCGATTTTTAATTTTTTACTGGAATGCCAAACGGTTCTGATTCTTTCTTCACTATCTTTCTATACAAATTTTTTATTTTTACTAATTTTGGTAGAATTTTTTAAGTAATATAAGTATGGTGAATGTTCAGATTATTACAGACTGTTCTGTTTTAGACAGATTCTGTTTTTGATGCATAGTTTGCTTGTTTTGATGAAACTATCGATTTATATCAGTGGATTAAGCCATGAAAAAGTTATACTACAGTATACACAATGCAAAAACAAAATATGAATTGGTTTGCAACAGTACTTAGAGTAGTGATCCCCCCCCCCCCCCCCCCCCCCCCCCCCCCCCCCCCCCCCCCCCCCCCCCCCCCCCCCCCCCCCCCCCCCCCCCCCCCCCCCCCCCCCCCCCCCCCCCCCCCCCCCCCCCCCCCCCCCCCCCCCCCCCCCCCCCCCCCCCCCCCCCCCCCCCCCCCCCCCCCCCCCCCCCCCCCCCCCCCCCCCCCCCCCCCCCCCCCCCCCCCCCCCCCCCCCCCCCCCCCCCCCCCCCCCCCCCCCCCCCCCCCCCCCCCCCCCCCCCCCCCCCCCCCCCCCCCCCCCCCCCCCCCCCCCCCCCCCCCCCCCCCCCCCCCCCCCCCCCCCCCCCCCCCCCCCCCCCCCCCCCCCCCCCCCCCCCCCCCCCCCCCCCCCCCCCCCCCCCCCCCCCCCCCCCCCCCCCCCCCCCCCCCCCCCCCCCCCCCCCCCCCCCCCCCCCCCCCCCCCCCCCCCCCCCCCCCCCCCCCCCCCCCCCCCCCCCCCCCCCCCCCCCCCCCCCCCCCCCCCCCCCCCCCCCCCCCCCCCCCCCCCCCCCCCCCCCCCCCCCCCCCCCCCCCCCCCCCCCCCCCCCCCCCCCCCCCCCCCCCCCCCCCCCCCCCCCCCCCCCCCCCCCCCCCCCCCCCCCCCCCCCCCCCCCCCCCCCCCCCCCCCCCCCCCCCCCCCCCCCCCCCCCCCCCCCCCCCCCCCCCCCCCCCCCCCCCCCCCCCCCCCCCCCCCCCCCCCCCCCCCCCCCCCCCCCCCCCCCCCCCCCCCCCCCCCCCCCCCCCCCCCCCCCCCCCCCCCCCCCCCCCCCCCCCCCCCCCCCCCCCCCCCCCCCCCCCCCCCCCCCCCCCCCCCCCCCCCCCCCCCCCCCCCCCCCCCCCCCCCCCCCCCCCCCCCCCCCCCCCCCCCCCCCCCCCCCCCCCCCCCCCCCCCCCCCCCCCCCCCCCCCCCCCCCCCCCCCCCCCCCCCCCCCCCCCCCCCCCCCCCCCCCCCCCCCCCCCCCCCCCCCCCCCCCCCCCCCCCCCCCCCCCCCCCCCCCCCCCCCCCCCCCCCCCCCCCCCCCCCCCCCCCCCCCCCCCCCCCCCCCCCCCCCCCCCCCCCCCCCCCCCCCCCCCCCCCCCCCCCCCCCCCCCCCCCCCCCCCCCCCCCCCCCCCCCCCCCCCCCCCCCCCCCCCCCCCCCCCCCCCCCCCCCCCCCCCCCCCCCCCCCCCCCCCCCCCCCCCCCCCCCCCCCCCCCCCCCCCCCCCCCCCCCCCCCCCCCCCCCCCCCCCCCCCCCCCCCCCCCCCCCTGTCATATTGCTTTGCATGATCGTAAGATAGCTAGCACGATGTTTTCATGGCTTGTCCGTTTTTGATGTCATTTCTATGCTAGATCATTGCACATCCCGGTACACCGCCGGAGGCATCCATATAGAGTCATATCTTTGTTCTAGACATTGAGTTGTAATATTGAGTTCTAAGTAAATAAAAGTGTGATGATCATCATTATTAGAACATTGTCCCATGTGAGGTTATCAAAATAAAAGAGGCCAAAGAAGCCCAAATAAAAAAAAGAGGCCAAAGAAGCCCACCAAAAAAAAAAGAAAAAAAAATAAAAAAAATGAGAGAAAAGAGAGAAGGGACAATGTTACTATCCTTTTACCACACTTGTGCTTCAGATTAGCACCATGTTCTTCATATAGAGAGTCTCTTGAGTTATCACTTTCATATACTAGTGGGAATTTTCATTATAGAACTTGGCTTGTATATTCCGATGATGGGCTTCCTCAAATGCCCGACGTCTTCATGAGCAAGCAAGTTGGATGCACACCCACTTAGTTTCAGTTTGAGCTTTCATACACTTATAGCTCTAGTGCATCCGTTGCATGGCAATCCCTACTCCTCACATTGACATCAATTGATGGGCATCTCCATAGCCCGTTGATTAGCCGCGTCGATGTGAGACTTTCTCCTTTTTTGTCTTCTCCACACAACCTCCATCATCATATGCTATTCCACCTATAGTGCTATATCCATGGCTTGCGCTCATGTATTGTGTAAGGGTTGAAAAGGCTGAAGCGCATTAAAAAGTATGAACCAATTGCTCAGCTTGTCATCGGGGTTGTGCATGATTTGAATGCTTTATGTGGTGAAGATGGAGCATAGCCAGACTATATGATTTTGTAGGGATGAGCTTTCTTTGGCTATGTTATTTTGATAAGACATAATTGCTTGGTTGGTATGCTTGAAGTATTATTGTCTTAATGTCAAATGATAGACTATTGCTTTGAATCACTCGTGTCTTAATATTCATGACATGATTAGATACATGATCAAGATTATGCTAGGTGGCATTCCACATCAAAAATTATCTTTTTTATCATTTACCTACTCGAGGACGAGCAGGAATTAAGCTTGGGGATGCTGATACGTCTCCGTCGTATCTATAATTTTTGATTGTTCCATGCCAATATTATACAACTTTCATATACTTTTTGGCAACTTTTTATACTATTTTTGGGACTAACATATTGATCCAGTGCCCAGTGCCAGTTCCTGTTTGTTGCATGTTTTATGTTTCGCAGAAACCCCATATCAAACGGAGTCCAAACGGGATAAAAATGGACGGAGAATATTTTTGGAATATTTGGAGAATATGGGAAGAAGAATCAACGCGAGACGGTGCCCGAGGTGGCCACGAGGCAGGGGGGCGCACCTGCCCCCCTGGGCGCGCCCCTGACCCTCGTGGGCCACCCGTAAGGCAGTTGCTGCTCTGCTTTGGCCGCAAGAAAGCTAATTTTCAGAGAAAAATCTAGGCGAAGGTTTCAATCCAATCGGAGTTACGGATCTCCATATATATACGAAGCGGTGAAAGGGCAGAAGAGGAGAACGCAGAAACAGAGAGAGACAGAGAGACAGATCCAATCTCGGAGGGGCTTTCGCCCCTCCCATGCCATGGAGGCCAAGGACCACCCCCCCCCCCCCCCCCCCCCCCCCCCCCCCCCCCCCCCCCCCCCCCCCCCCCCCCCCCCCCCCCCCCCCCCCCCCCCCCCCCCCCCCCCCCCCCCCCCCCCCCCCCCCCCCCCCCCCCCCCCCCCCCCCCCCCCCCCCCCCCCCCCCCCCCCCCCCCCCCCCCCCCCCCCCCCCCCCCCCCCCCCCCCCCCCCCCCCCCCCCCCCCCCCCCCCCCCCCCCCCCCCCCCCCCCCCCCCCCCCCCCCCCCCCCCCCCCCCCCCCCCCCCCCCCCCCCCCCCCCCCCCCCCCCCCCCCCCCCCCCCCCCCCCCCCCCCCCCCCCCCCCCCCCCCCCCCCCCCCCCCCCCCCCCCCCCCCCCCCCCCCCCCCCCCCCCCCCCCCCCCCCCCCCCCCCCCCCCCCCCCCCCCCCCCCCCCCCCCCCCCCCCCCCCCCCCCCCCCCCCCCCCCCCCCCCCCCCCCCCCCCCCCCCCCCCCCCCCCCCCCCCCCCCCCCCCCCCCCCCCCCCCCCCCCCCCCCCCCCCCCCCCCCCCCCCCCCCCCCCCCCCCCCCCCCCCCCCCCCCCCCCCCCCCCCCCCCCCCCCCCCCCCCCCCCCCCCCCCCCCCCCCCCCCCCCCCCCCCCCCCCCCCCCCCCCCCCCCCCCCCCCCCCCCCCCCCCCCCCCCCCCCCCCCCCCCCCCCCCCCCCCCCCCCCCCCCCCCCCCCCCCCCCCCCCCCCCCCCCCCCCCCCCCCCCCCCCCCCCCCCCCCCCCCCCCCCCCCCCCCCCCCCCCCCCCCCCCCCCCCCCCCCCCCCCCCCCCCCCCCCCCCCCCCCCCCCCCCCCCCCCCCCCCCCCCCCCCCCCCCCCCCCCCCCCCCCCCCCCCCCCCCCCCCCCCCCCCCCCCCCCCCCCCCCCCCCCCCCCCCCCCCCCCCCCCCCCCCCCCCCCCCCCCCCCCCCCCCCCCCCCCCCCCCCCCCCCCCCCCCCCCCCCCCCCCCCCCCCCCCCCCCCCCCCCCCCCCCCCCCCCCCCCCCCCCCCCCCCCCCCCCCCCCCCCCCCCCCCCCCCCCCCCCCCCCCCCCCCCCCCCCCCCCCCCCCCCCCCCCCCCCCCCCCCCCATAAATTTTTGCAATAAGTATGTGAGTTCTTTATGACTAATGTTGAGTCCATGGATTATAGGAACTCTCACCTTCCACCATTGCTAGCCTCTTCGGTACCGTGCATTGCCCTTTCTCACCTGGAGAGTTGGTGCAAACTTCGTTGGTGCATCAAAACCCCGTTACATGATATGCTCTATCACACATAAGCCTCATTATATCTTCCTCAAAACAGCCACCATACCTACCTATTATGACATTTCCATAGCCATTCCGAGATATATTGCCATGCAACTACCATCATCATCATATACATGACTTGAGTGTTCATTGTCATATTGCTTTGCATGATCGTAAGACAGCTAGCATGATATTTTCATGGCATGCTCATTTTTTGATATCTTTGCTACGCTAGATCATTGCCCATCCTGGTACACCACCAGAGGCATTCATATAGAGTCATATTTTGTTCTAGTATCGAGTTGTAATATCGAGTTGTAAGTAAATAAAAGTGTGATGATCATCATTATTAGAGCATTACCCCAGTGAGGAAAGGATGATGGAGACTATGATTCCCCCACAAGTCGGGATGAGACTCCGGACGAAAAAAAGAGAGGCCAAAAGGAGCCCAACAAAAAAAGAAAAAAAAGATAATAAAAAAGAAAAAAAGAAAAAAAAAGAGAGAAAAAGAGAGAAGGGACAATGTTACTATTGTTTTACCACACTTGTGCTTCACAGTAGCACCATGTTCTTCATATAGAGAGTCTCTTGAGTTATCACTTTCATATACTAGTGGGAATTTTCAATATAGAACTTGGCTTGTATATTCTGATGATGGGCTTCCTCAAATGCTCGAGCTCTTCATGAGCAAGCAAGTTGGATGCACACCCACCTAGTTTTCAGTTTGAGCTTTCATACACTTATAGCTCTAGTGCATCAGTTGCATGGCAATCCCTACTCACTTGCATCGATATCGATTGATGGGCATCTCCATAGCCCATTAATTTGCCTAGTTGATGTGAGACTTTCTCTTTTTTGTCTTCTCCTCATAACCTCCTCCATATTCTATTCCACCTATAGTGCTATATCCATGGCTCACGCTCATGTATTGCGTGAAAATTGAAAAAGCTTGAGAACATTAAAAGTATGAAATAATTGCTTGGCTTGTCATCGGTTATGCATGATGAAATATTTTGTCTGATGAAGATGGAGCATAGCCAAACTATATGATTTTGTAGGGATAACATTCTTTAGCATTGATATTTTGAAAGACATGATTGTTTGTTGGGATGCCTGAGTATTGATGTGTTTATGTCAAATGATAGACTATTGCTTTGAATCATTCGTGTCTTAATATTCATGCCATGATTAGATTATGTGATCAAGATTATGATAGGTTGAATTCCAAATCAAAAATTATCTTTTTTATCATTTACCTACTCGAGGACGAGCAGGAATTAAGCTTGGGGATGCTGAAACATCTCCGTCGTATCTATAATTTTTTATTGTTTCATGCCAATAATCTACAACTTTCATATACTTTTGGCAATTTTTTATATTATTTTTGGGACTAACATATTGATCCAGTGCCCAGTGCCAGTTCCTGTTTGTTGCATGTTTTTTGTTTCACATAATACCCATATCAAATGAAGTCCAAACGCAATAAAAATTTACAAAAAATTATTTTGGAATATATGTGATTTTTGGGAAGCAGAATCAATGCGAGACTTTGCCCGAGGGGCCTACAAGCCCTAGGGGGCGCACCCTACCCAGGGGGCGCCTGGCAGGCTTGTGGCCACCCCGTAGGTCGGTTGGAGGTGTCTTTCGGCCGCAAGGAAGCTTATATCCGGATAAAAATCATGTTAAAATTTCAGCCCAATCGGAGTTAAGGATCTCCGGGAATTTAAGAAATGGTGAAAGGCCAGAATCTAGGAACACAGAAGCAGAAGGCCCCCCCCCCCCCCCCCCCCCCCCCCCCCCCCCCCCCCCCCCCCCCCCCCCCCCCCCCCCCCCCCCCCCCCCCCCCCCCCCCCCCCCCCCCCCCCCCCCCCCCCCCCCCCCCCCCCCCCCCCCCCCCCCCCCCCCCCCCCCCCCCCCCCCCCCCCCCCCCCCCCCCCCCCCCCCCCCCCCCCCCCCCCCCCCCCCCCCCCCCCCCCCCCCCCCCCCCCCCCCCCCCCCCCCCCCCCCCCCCCCCCCCCCCCCCCCCCCCCCCCCCCCCCCCCCCCCCCCCCCCCCCCCCCCCCCCCCCCCCCCCCCCCCCCCCCCCCCCCCCCCCCCCCCCCCCCCCCCCCCCCCCCCCCCCCCCCCCCCCCCCCCCCCCCCCCCCCCCCCCCCCCCCCCCCCCCCCCCCCCCCCCCCCCCCCCCCCCCCCCCCCCCCCCCCCCCCCCCCCCCCCCCCCCCCCCCCCCCCCCCCCCCCCCCCCCCCCCCCCCCCCCCCCCCCCCCCCCCCCCCCCCCCCCCCCCCCCCCCCCCCCCCCCCCCCCCCCCCCCCCCCCCCCCCCCCCCCCCCCCCCCCCCCCCCCCCCCCAATGAAGAAAGAAACAGTAATTAGAAAAAAAAAGTTATGAGAGTGCTTGCAGGCTCATCCGTATTGTGCTTCCGCCGATGCCCAGGGTATCTTAAGTGCATAGTTATGTATGCGCGATACAAATTTCGCAGGTATATGAGGTGGGCGGCGGAAGCCGAACTGCTATTTCCGCTCCGGAATTGGTCGATCCTGTTGAATGGAGACCGTTGGCTTAATGGCCGACAAGGTATGCATTTTAATAAGACTGTTTTGTACTGAAGTTGCCACAGTACGATCTTCAGTCTGGAGGGAGTGCTTCTCCTGCTCCCTTGTAGAGTTGTGTGTCGCGTATACCATGTTCACGGTTTTTACTTCGGGGGGAAATTGCTTCTGACCCCCGGTATTTGTTTGGTGAGTCTCTTCATCGTCGCTATCACCGGGTGGCCTCCTCCCCTTGTGTTCAGCGTTGAGCTTGCCGGCCTGCTTGAAGACCCAACAGCTTCTGTTGGTATGATTAGCTGGTTTGTCGGGGTGGCCGTGAATCTGGCAGGGTCGATCCAATATCCTGTCTAAATTGGATGGTCCGTCTCTGTTCACCTTGAATGGCTTTTTCCGTTAACCGGGTTTGGGGCCGCTGAATCCGGCGTTGACCGTTGTGTCGCGCGTTCTTTCATTATCATTGCGACGTTTGTGTTCGCTGCGTCGTGGCTTGCCATTGCCGTCTCGGACCTCGGAAGTGCCCGGATCGCTGGTGTTGTTGCTTCTACGAGCGAGCCAGCTGTCTTCTCCCACGCAAAAGTGGGTCATCAGAGC
>JAAAWM010009148.1:0-7500 GCA_036873465.1 Thinopyrum obtusiflorum
CTTACGGCATGAGGTTCGGGTGCAGGCTGTTCGAGACTACTACGCCGGGCGTGATATCAAGAAGCCCAAGCAGGAGTGCCGCGATAAGTTCTTGAGTAAGGAGAAGTACATGAAGGTAATTCTTAAGGCCTTGTACTTACTTCCATCATTTAGTAATTCATAGCCTTAGCGCTCAAGTTTCTATTTGCTAACTTAGGCCCCTCCGAGATGGTGTGCAGATCGGATGGATTGTTGGGAGGTGTTGGTCAATGTGTGGTGCTCAGAAGAATGGCTGGCCACCCACAAAGAGGCCAAGGACAAACGTGCCCAAATGGAAGGTGTGCCACACCACCAAGGCAGCTCCAACTTATTTCAGTACGGGCGGAACTGGGTATGTGGTTTGCTTCATGATTCATGCAATTCATTCATCATACTAGCTTTAGCCCTTTAATTACTAATTTACTTTGTTTCTCTCTTTCAGGCACGCTACAATAAGGCGGATAAGGTGCCAGAGGTGTACGACCTGTATGCCATGGCCCACACTGGCCCTTACAAGAAAGTCAAGGCATTCTCTGCGTCTGACCTCGATGATCCAAAGAACTTCACCAACATCTCCGCCCACGACAAGCTCGTGCAATATAGAGATCAGGGGAAGGCGAGGAAAGGGGAGGACTTTAACCCGAGCCAGGGTCCCATTGATACAGAGATGCTGATGATATCTGGTGGCGGGAGGTCCCATGGCTCCATAGCCATGGGAGATGGACTTATCCGTTGTCCTAGCACTCTCTCGGAGATCAAGGCGCGCCAGTCGAGCTCCGCTCCTGAGATAAGGCCTCGTGAACGGCCAGTCCAACTCACCTTCAAGGTTAGTTATACGTACTCAGCTATCTTTCTCGATTACATTGTGTGCGCTTCCATCAATGATTACAAAATGGTCATGTGAGTGGTGTTGCAGGCTGCTATACAGAGTGAGAGAGATAGAACGGAGAAACTTCTGGCGGAGGCGGCGGAGAGGCAACGGGAGTTGGAGGAGAGGACGACAAAGATGTTGGAGGAGGAGAGGGCACGGAATGACATGCAGGCAAGGGCCATGTACGAGCTCCTTGTGGTAAGTTTCTTCTGCAGATTACTTGCTAGTCTTAACATTTGAGTCTCATTACTAACTAGTATGACTCTGTTGTGAAAACCAAATGTGCAGTCTGTGTGCGAGAAGTCTGGTCAGACCGCTCCGCGATGCCAGTGATTGCTCCCCTTCGTTCGTGGGTGAGCACAAATGACAAGTCCTCCTCCCCCATTAATTATTTGATCTATTCCGATGAAACTTGATAGCTAGCTATATATGTGTCTTGAATCATCAGTATGCGTAACCAATATCTGTCTCCCATTCGAAAGCGTCATAGTTATAAATATGCATGCATTTGCATATTTATAACCTTGATTCTTTCGAATTGTCCAACGCTATCCATGGACAGCCCGAGTATGTGTAGATTGGGTTCATTTTCCCATATGCTTTGCTCCAGATCCGACGCATATATTTTGTCAGTGCCTCCCCTGTTGTTCTCCGGGTACACATCCTCTCTGTTTATTGCAGAGACGTGTATCAGGAGAACAACGGGGAGGTGCTGCTGAAATTTTGCGTCGGATCCGGAGCATAGCATGGGAAAATGAACCCAATCTACATATACACGGGTGGGAATAGGACCTATCATTACCTATTAGAGTGTAGGTTGCATGGACGTAATAAAATTGACAAAGTAGATCAACTGATGAATATATACATGGTGAATTACATATATAATTGTTGTGTGCCCAGTAGCTCTGAAAGTCAAGATGAGTGACCGTGCGTGGATGTATACCGGTCACACTGGTCAGAACAAATGGAGCGCTGAATGGTTCACAAAAACTAAGGGGTTTGTGCAAGCCGCATTTGCAAATGGCCAAAGGAAAACCTGGTGCCCCTGTTTCTGGTGCGGCAATTGGGAAAAGAAGATAGAGGCTGAAATGGGAAAACACCTGCAGAAGAGTGGTTTTACGCCCGATTATACGATGTGGACATTTCATGGTGAGTCTGCCCAACGTGACCGAGCTGAGGTGGATCGTCGTCGCACCGACGAGCATGGTACCGGGATGGAAAACATGGTGCAAGGCTATGATGATGCTCGGGATTCAGACGAGGAGATGGAGAAATCTGCAAAGGCCTTCAATGAAATGTTGGAGTCTTCGAAACGTCCGCTCCACGAGCACACTGAGCTTTGTCAGTTGGATGCCATCTCACAAGTAATGGCTCTGAAGGCCTAGTTCAACTTGGGCAGAGAATGCTATGACGCAATTATGACAGTATTTGGACGCTTTCTACCCAAAGGCCATGTAATGCCTGCTCCTGGGAGCACGGTGAGTTTACAGACGTCGTGATCAGAAAGTTCTGGGTAATTGCTCC
Source organism: Thinopyrum obtusiflorum (assembly GCA_036873465.1). Taxonomy (NCBI): domain Eukaryota; kingdom Viridiplantae; phylum Streptophyta; class Magnoliopsida; order Poales; family Poaceae; genus Thinopyrum; species Thinopyrum obtusiflorum. The sequence goes on from JAAAWM010009148.1 coordinate 2,417, forward strand.
TTTACACAATTAAAAATCTTCAACTAGCTAGTTATTAATTGTACTAATCAATATCGTCTCATTTGATTGAACACATTCTACAGGTGTGAGGAGGGATACGAGGAGGAGGCGGATCATGTTATCCACCCCCCCCCCCCCCCCCCCCCCCCCCCCCCCCCCCCCCCCCCCCCCCCCCCCCCCCCCCCCCCCCCCCCCCCCCCCCCCCCCCCCCCCCCCCCCCCCCCCCCCCCCCCCCCCCCCCCCCCCCCCCCCCCCCCCCCCCCCCCCCCCCCCCCCCCCCCCCCCCCCCCCCCCCCCCCCCCCCCCCCCCCCCCCCCCCCCCCCCCCCCCCCCCCCCCCCCCCCCCCCCCCCCCCCCCCCCCCCCCCCCCCCCCCCCCCCCCCCCCCCCCCCCCCCCCCCCCCCCCCCCCCCCCCCCCCCCCCCCCCCCCCCCCCCCCCCCCCCCCCCCCCCCCCCCCCCCCCCCCCCCCCCCCCCCCCCCCCCCCCCCCCCCCCCCCCCCCCCCCCCCCCCCCCCCCCCCCCCCCCCCCCCCCCCCCCCCCCCCCCCCCCCCCCCCCCCCCCCCCCCCCCCCCCCCCCCCCCCCCCCCCCCCCCCCCCCCCCCCCCCCCCCCCCCCCCCCCCCCCCCCCCCCCCCCCCCCCCCCCCCCCCCCCCCCCCCCCCCCCCCCCCCCCCCCCCCCCCCCCCCCCCCCCCCCCCCCCCCCCCCCCCCCCCCCCCCCCCCCCCCCCCCCCCCCCCCCCCCCCCCCCCCCCCCCCCCCCCCCCCCCCCCCCCCCCCCCCCCCCCCCCCCCCCCCCAGTTCCTGGATCCTCGCCATAAGTTCAGGAAAGACAAGAAGAACTTCATCAGGGGTAGAGTTGTCAAAAACTCTGCACCACCTGCATTGACAGGCCAACAGACCCTGGATCAGTTAAACGCTCTCGAGCCAGATCCACAACGTCCAGGGTACTTCAAGGGGTATAATACTAAGCACGCGTGGACTCACAAAACATGCTTATGGGATCTGCCTTACTTCAAAGACCTCCTTTGCCCACACAACATCGACGTGATGCACACTGAGAAGAATATCGCCGAGGCACTTTTTGGTACATTGTTCGGCATAGATGGGAAGTCAAAGGATAATACTAAGGCTAGAGTCGATCTGGAGGCGCTATGTGATAGGCCGTTACAAAACATGAAAGAACCGAAAGGAAAGCAGAACTGGACGAAGCCAAAGGCATGGTTCAATCTTGGAAGGCCAGCTATGAGGGAAATTCTCTTGTGGGTGCAACAGCAGTTGATGTTCCCCGATGGGTATGCAGCGAATCTAAAGAGGGGAGCGAATCTTGATAAACTGAAGATATTTGGTCTCAAGAGTCATGATTGGCACATATGGATTGAGCGGGTAATGCCGGTGATGTTGCGTGGCTTCATCCCTGAGGATGAATGGCTAGTACTGGCAGAACTCAGCTATTTCTTCCGTGTTCTTTGTGCGAAAGAACTATCGCCTGGCGTGCTAGAAGAAATGGAAGAGTTGGCGCCGGAGTTGATCTGCAAGTTAGAGAAGATCTTTCCACCGGGCTTCTTTAATCCAATGCAGCATTTGATTTTGCATCTCCCGACCGAGGCAAGATTGGGGGGCCCGTGCAAAATCGTTGGTGCTACCCAACTGAGAGGATGCAGAAGACGCTTCGAGAAAAATGTAAAAATAAACGTAGAATTGAAGCATCGATGGCTGAGGCATTCATCACAGAGGAGGCGGCAAACTTCGTAACAGCGCACTACGAAGCCAAAAATCGTCATTTGCATAATCCGAAGCCTCGGTACAATGCTGACGAGCCTAAAAAGGGTGGATCCAACCTCAGCCTATTCAAAGGGAATCTCGCACCAGCTAGTGTTTCACATCCAGTATCTTTGGATAACGAAGAATGGCGGACCATTTCGTTGTATATCTTCAACAACCTGATAGAAGTGCGGCCGTACATCGAGTAAGTTCTCGGTACATTGTTTCGCAACTTCTATTTCCTTTGAACTACTCTTATTCCTGGATATGTCATACAGTCGATACGTCGCCATATTCTCGTATGGAGCGGAGATCCAAAAGGATTCCGTCGAAGAGTATGAGCTTCTCGCAAAGCAAGGAGGTGGCTATCCCGGTTTCATCTCTTGGTTCAAACAAACGGTAATTTCTATTAGACAATTTCATTTCATTCGCTAATTTGTGCATAATGCAACAATCCTTTCATATTAAACTTGTAGGCTAATTCAGAGTCTATGGACGCCGAATTGAGACAAGTCGCTAATGGTTTTGACTATAAGGTCCGTTCATTTGACAAGTACGACATCAACGGGTATCGCTTTCGTACCTATGGCAAAGAGCTATCTATGGCCGACCGAAAGTCAACAAATTGTTGTGTATCTGCTATCGGCGAAGGAGGTACCGAGTATTATGGGAGGGGGGGGGGGGGGGGGGGGGGGGGGGGGGGGGGGGGGGGGGGGGGGGGGGGGGGGGGGGGGGGGGGGGGGGGGGGGGGGGGGGGGGGGGGGGGGGGGGGGGGGGGGGGGGGGGGGGGGGGGGGGGGGGGGGGGGGGGGGGGGGGGGGGGGGGGGGGGGGGGGGGGGGGGGGGGGGGGGGGGGGGGGGGGGGGGGGGGGGGGGGGGGGGGGGGGGGGGGGGGGGGGGGGGGGGGGGGGGGGGGGGGGGGGGGGGGGGGGGGGGGGGGGGGGGGGGGGGGGGGGGGGGGGGGGGGGGGGGGGGGGGGGGGGGGGGGGGGGGGGGGGGGGGGGGGGGGGGGGGGGGGGGGGGGGGGGGGGGGGGGGGGGGGGGGGGGGGGGGGGGGGGGGGGGGGGGGGGGGGGGGGGGGGGGGGGGGGGGGGGGGGGGGGGGGGGGGGGGGGGGGGGGGGGGGGGGGGGGGGGGGGGGGGGGGGGGGGGGGGGGGGGGGGGGGGGGGGGGGGGGGGGGGGGGGGGGGGGGGGGGGGGGGGGGGGGGGGGGGGGGGGGGGGGGGGGGGGGGGGGGGGGGGGGGGGGGGGGGGGGGGGGGGGGGGGGGGGGGGGGGGGGGGGGGGGGGGGGGGGGGGGGGGGGGGGGGGGGGGGGGGGGGGGGGGGGGGGGGGGGGGGGGGGGGGGGGGGGGGGGGGGGGGGGGGGGGGGGGGGGGGGGGGGGGGGGGGGGGGGGGGGGGGGGGGGGGGGGGGGGGGGGGGGGGGGGGGGGGGGGGGGGGGGGGGGGGGGGGGGGGGGGGGGGGGGGGGGGGGGGGGGGGGGGGGGGGGGGGGGGGGGGGGGGGGGGGGGGGGGGGGGGGGGGGGGGGGGGGGGGGGGGGGGGGGGGGGGGGGGGGGGGGGGGGGGGGGGGGGGGGGGGGGGGGGGGGGGGGGGGGGGGGGGGGGGGGGGGGGGGGGGGGGGGGGGGGGGGGGGGGGGGGGGGGGGGGGGGGGGGGGGGGGGGGGGGGGGGGGGGGGGGGGGGGGGGGGGGGGGGGGGGGGGGGGGGGGGGGGGGGGGGGGGGGGGGGGGGGGGGGGGGGGGGGGGGGGGGGGGGGGGGGGGGGGGGGGGGGGGGGGGGGGGGGGGGGGGGGGGGGGGGGGGGGGGGGGGGGGGGGGGGGGGGGGGGGGGGGGGGGGGGGGGGGGGGGGGGGGGGGGGGGGGGGGGGGGGGGGGGGGGGGGGGGGGGGGGGGGGGGGGGGGGGGGGGGGGGGGGGGGGGGGGGGGGGGGGGGGGGGGGGGGGGGGGGGGGGGGGGGGGGGGGGGGGGGGGGGGGGGGGGGGGGGGGGGGGGGGGGGGGGGGGGGGGGGGGGGGGGGGGGGGGGGGGGGGGGGGGGGGGGGGGGGGGGGGGGGGGGGGGGGGGGGGGGGGGGGGGGGGGGGGGGGGGGGGGGGGGGGGGGGGGGGGGGGGGGGGGGGGGGGGGGGGGGGGGGGGGGGGGGGGGGGGGGGGGGGGGGGGGGGGGGGGGGGGGGGGGGGGGGGGGGGGGGGGGGGGGGGGGGGGGGGGGGGGGGGGGGGGGGGGGGGGGGGGGGGGGGGGGGGGGGGGGGGGGGGGGGGGGGGGGGGGGGGGGGGGGGGGGGGGGGGGGGGGGGGGGGGGGGGGGGGGGGGGGGGGGGGGGGGGGGGGGGGGGGGGGGGGGGGGGGGGGGGGGGGGGGGGGGGGGGGGGGGGGGGGGGGGGGGGGGGGGGGGGGGGGGGGGGGGGGGGGGGGGGGGGGGGGGGGGGGGGGGGGGGGGGGGGGGGGGGGGGGGGGGGGGGGGGGGGGGGGGGGGGGGGGGGGGGGGGGGGGGGGGGGGGGGGGGGGGGGGGGGGGGGGGGGGGGGGGGGGGGGGGGGGGGGGGGGGGGGGGGGGGGGGGGGGGGGGGGGGGGGGGGGGGGGGGGGGGGGGGGGGGGGGGGGGGGGGGGGGGGGGGGGGGGGGGGGGGGGGGGGGGGGGGGGGGGGGGGGGGGGGGGGGGGGGGGGGGGGGGGGGGGGGGGGGGGGGGGGGGGGGGGGGGGGGGGGGGGGGGGGGGGGGGGGGGGGGGGGGGGGGGGGGGGGGGGGGGGGGGGGGGGGGGGGGGGGGGGGGGGGGGGGGGGGGGGGGGGGGGGGGGGGGGGGGGGGGGGGGGGGGGGGGGGGGGGGGGGGGGGGGGGGGGGGGGGGGGGGGGGGGGGGGGGGGGGGGGGGGGGGGGGGGGGGGGGGGGGGGGGGGGGGGGGGGGGGGGGGGGGGGGGGGGGGGGGGGGGGGGGGGGGGGGGGGGGGGGGGGGGGGGGGGGGGGGGGGGGGGGGGGGGGGGGGGGGGGGGGGGGGGGGGGGGGGGGGGGGGGGGGGGGGGGGGGGGGGGGGGGGGGGGGGGGGGGGGGGGGGGGGGGGGGGGGGGGGGGGGGGGGGGGGGGGGAGCTCTAAAATGACCCATTTTACCTAGGTTAGCTTATAAATGATCCAGTTCATCCAAGTTAGCTCAAAAATGACCCATTTTACCTAGATTAGCTCCTAAATGATCCATTTTACCTACGTTAGCTTTAAAATGACCCATTTCAACTAGGTTAACTCCAAAATGACCCATCTTACCTAGGTTATCTCATAAACGATCCATTTCAACTAATTTAGCTCATAAACGATCCATTTCACCAAGTTAGCTAA
>JAAAWM010009148.1:12500-19936 GCA_036873465.1 Thinopyrum obtusiflorum
CCCCCCCCCCCCCCCCCCCCCCCCCCCCCCCCCCCCCCCCCCCCCCCCCCCCCCCCCCCCCCCCCCCCCCCCCCCCCCCCCCCCCCCCCCCCCCCCCCCCCCCCCCCCCCCCCCCCCCCCCCCCCCCCCCCCCCCCCCCCCCCCCCCCCCCCCCCCCCCCCCCCCCCCCCCCCCCCCCCCCCCCCCCCCCCCCCCCCCCCCCCCCCCCCCCCCCCCCCCCCCCCCCCCCCCCCCCCCCCCCCCCCCCCCCCCCCCCCCCCCCCCCCCCCCCCCCCCCCCCCCCCCCCCCCCCCCCCCCCCCCCCCCCCCCCCCCCCCCCCCCCCCCCCCCCCCCCCCCCCCCCCCCCCCCCCCCCCCCCCCCCCCCCCCCCCCCCCCCCCCCCCCCCCCCCCCCCCCCCCCCCCCCCCCCCCCCCCCCCCCCCCCCCCCCCCCCCCCCCCCCCCCCCCCCCCCCCCCCCCCCCCCCCCCCCCCCCCCCCCCCCCCCCCCCCCCCCCCCCCCCCCCCCCCCCCCCCCCCCCCCCCCCCCCCCCCCCCCCCCCCCCCCCCCCCCCCCCCCCCCCCCCCCCCCCCCCCCCCCCCCCCCCCCCCCCCCCCCCCCCCCCCCCCCCCCCCCCCCCCCCCCCCCCCCCCCCCCCCCCCCCCCCCCCCCCCCCCCCCCCCCCCCCCCCCCCCCCCCCCCCCCCCCCCCCCCCCCCCCCCCCCCCCCCCCCCCCCCCCCCCCCCCCCCCCCCCCCCCCCCCCCCCCCCCCCCCCCCCCCCCCCCCCCCCCCCCCCCCCCCCCCCCCCCCCCCCCCCCCCCCCCCCCCCCCCCCCCCCCCCCCCCCCCCCCCCCCCCCCCCCCCCCCCCCCCCCCCCCCCCCCCCCCCCCCCCCCCCCCCCCCCCCCCCCCCCCCCCCCCCCCCCCCCCCCCCCCCCCCCCCCCCCCCCAAGCATCGCTACGAGTGAGAAAATCTCATTGTAGTCAACACCTTGAACTTGTCGAAAACCTTTTGCGACAATTCGAGCTTTGTAGATAGTAACACTACTATCAGCGTCCGTCTTCCTCTTGAAGATCCATTTATTCTCCATGGCTTGCCGATCATCGGGCAAGTCAACCAAAGTCCATACTTTGTTCTCATACATGGATCTCATCTCAGATTTTATGGCCTCAAGCCATTTCGCGGAATCTGGGCTCATCATCGCTTCCTCATAGTTCGTAGGTTCATCATGGTCCAGTAACATGAATTCCAGAACAGGATTACCGTACCACTCTGGTGCGGACCGTACTCTGGTTGACCTACGAGGTTCAGTAGTAACTTGATCTGAAGTTTCATGATCATCATCATTAGCTTCCTCATTAATTGGTGTAGTAATCACTGGAACTGATTTCTGTGATGAACTACTTTTCAATTCGGGAGAAGGTACAATTACCTCATCAAGTTCTACTTTCCTCCCACTCACTTCTTTCGAGAGAAGCTCCTTCTCTAGAAAATATCCATTTTTAGCAACGAATATCTTGCCTTCGGATCTGTGATAGAAGGTGTACCTAACAGTTTCCTTTGGGTATCCTATGAAGACACATTTCTCCGATTTGGGTTCGAGCTTATCAGGTTGAAACCTTTTTCACATAAGCATCGCCGCTCCAAACTTTAAGAAACGACAGCTTAGGTTTCTTGCCAATCCATAGTTTCATACGGTGTCGCCTCAACGGATTTAGATGGTGCCCTATTTAACGTGAATGCAGCTGTCTCTAATGCATAACCCCAAAACGATAATGGTAAATCGGTAAGAGACATCATAGATCGCACCATATCCAATAAAGTACGGTTACGACGTTCGGACACACCATTATGCTGTGGTGTTCCAGGTGGCGTGAGTTGTGAAACTATTCCACATTGTTTCAACTGAAGACCAAACTCGTAACTCAAATATTCATCTCCACGATCAGATCGCAGAAATTTTCTTGTCACGATGATTTTCCACTTCACTCTGAAATTCTTTGAACTTTTCAAATGTTTCAGACTTATGCTTCATTAAGTAGATATAACCATATCTGCTCAAATCATCTGTGAAGGTAAGAAAATAACGATCCCCGCCACGAGCCTCAACACTCATTGGACCACAAACATCGGTATGTATTATTTCCAATAAGTCAGTAGCTCGTTCCATTTTTCCGGAGAACGGAGTTTTAGTCATGTTGCCCATGAGGCACGGTTCGCAAGCACCAAGTGATTCATAATCAAGTGATTCCAAAAGCCCATCAACATGGAGTTTCTTCATGCGCTTTATACCGATATGACCTAAACGGCAGTGCCACAAATAAGTTGCATTATCATTATTAACTTTGCATCTTTTGGCTTCAATATTATGAATATGTGTATCACTACGATCGAGATCCAACAAACTAATTTCATTGGGTATATGACCATCGAAGGTTTTATTCATGTAAACAGAACAACAATTATTCACTGACTTTAAATGAATAACTGTATTGCAATAAACATGATCAAATCATATTCATGCTTAACGCAAACACCAAATAACATTTATTTTGGTTTCAACACTAATCCCGAAAGTATAGGGAGTGTGCGATGATGATCATACACTGGTGCGCGTCAGTCCTAAACAAACGGTTTTTAACCCCTTTCCGCGACGGCATTTGGAACCGTCGCCAAGTGAGTGTGGGCGATAGGGGGGTCCTTCCCACACGACCCAGAAACCGTCGGGGATAGGGAGCCTTGATGCATACAGTTGTCCCTATATAACCGTTTCCGATATCTCGAATATCCCAAACGCTTCATCCTTGCTACTCGTTTGTGCTCGCATTGCCATCGCAGTCGGAGTTTTGTGGTTTTGCCTTAAACCAGACAGATTCTAGGCACGGGAGCTTTCCAGGCAGATTCTAGGCAGATTCCAGGCACGGGAGATTTACGATGCCTGGCACATCACAAATAGTTCATGATTATAAACCGTGTACGATAGGTAGACAATCACACACATTTAGTTTTCCCGCACCGTATGTGATAGTGTCTGACATCACACACGCTTTGCGAACGGCAACTGTGTGCATGCTTGCACACGTTTCCTCTCTGTGAACCGTCTCGGATTATGGTGTATATCGCAAACGTTTGTATTTTACCAACCGTGTGTGCCGTAATGACCTGCACAACGTAATTTCGCCCTAATTTAATTGCTGCTATTTAAAATTGTACCTAATTGAAACTTGAAAGTAGGCTATAGCTTTATTCATATCCATCAGGTTCAAACAACCAATGCATTATTCGATTCACAGGTACATATGTTTAAGAATTACAGAAGCACCAAATAAAGAATGATGTACAAGGTTCTATACTTGTACTATTACAGATGGTAAAGAAAGAGGCGACATACATTCCCATTGCTGAACAAGGTGAAGCGAAATGGCCCTATTGTGCTCTCCTGGATGCAGAAGGCATGCAGGACTCTAGTCCAACCCCTTGTGATGGTCGGCCACCAATCATGTAGTTTGAGAGGTAATCTTGAGTAAACTGCTTCAGGATCCACTGCAAAAGAAAAAAGATTCAGATATTGTCATCTAACACAACTCATTACGGGCAGTAAAAAGAAGGCTACATGGTTCTTACTTACCATCCTGCAGTTCACTGTTGTCTTGCATAAAGTGTAAACAAATAGTTTGATTGACATCTTTTGACCCATTTTAGTAACAATCTTTATCAGTTTCCTCAATGGATGCTGGTTCATGAATATCTCATTGCCCCATATGCAGAAAGGGTCGAAGTGTGGATCATTGGCAATGATATATGTACCTAAAAGCTAAACAACAATTGAAAAATGATGTAGTACAACACTCCATCCATCCCATTATATAAGATTTTATTACATGTATATCTAGACATCATCAGAACATTAAGGTAACACTCTTCCTTGTTGCTATGTAGCCTGGGATTGCATATTTAGTCATTCAGTACAATGCATGTTGCTAAACAACAATTGAAAAATGAAAAGGCATGTTAACTGCAATATCCTTAACAGCAACCATATATCGTAATTCATAGTGGTATTGTTGAAACTGTTATTGATGAAATTGAACTGCCCCCCCCCCCCCCCCCCCCCCCCCCCCCCCCCCCCCCCCCCCCCCCCCCCCCCCCCCCCCCCCCCCCCCCCCCCCCCCCCCCCCCCCCCCCCCCCCCCCCCCCCCCCCCCCCCCCCCCCCCCCCCCCCCCCCCCCCCCCCCCCCCCCCCCCCCCCCCCCCCCCCCCCCCCCCCCCCCCCCCCCCCCCCCCCCCCCCCCCCCCCCCCCCCCCCCCCCCCCCCCCCCCCCCCCCCCCCCCCCCCCCCCCCCCCCCCCCCCCCCCCCCCCCCCCCCCCCCCCCCCCCCCCCCCCCCCCCCCCCCCCCCCCCCCCCCCCCCCCCCCCCCCCCCCCCCCCCCCCCCCCCCCCCCCCCCCCCCCCCCCCCCCCCCCCCCCCCCCCCCCCCCCCCCCCCCCCCCCCCCCCCCCCCCCCCCCCCCCCCCCCCCCCCCCCCCCCCCCCCCCCCCCCCCCCCCCCCCCCCCCCCCCCCCCCCCCCCCCCCCCCCCCCCCCCCCCCCCCCCCCCCCCCCCCCCCCCCCCCCCCCCCCCCCCCCCCCCCCCCCCCCCCCCCCCCCCCCCCCCCCCCCCCCCCCCCCCCCCCCCCCCCCCCCCCCCCCCCCCCCCCCCCCCCCCCCCCCCCCCCCCCCCCCCCCCCCCCCCCCCCCCCCCCCCCCCCCCCCCCCCCCCCCCCCCCCCCCCCCCCCCCCCCCCCCCCCCCCCCCCCCCCCCCCCCCCCCCCCCCCCCCCCCCCCCCCCCCCCCCCCCCCCCCCCCCCCCCCCCCCCCCCCCCCCCCCTACAACAAAAATACCAAAAATATTTACTATACTATCTTTATTAGATCTCACTTGTGCGAGTGACCGTGAAGGGATTGACAACCCCTTTATCACGTTGGTTGCAAGGTTCTTGATTGTGTGTGCAGGTACTAGGTGACTTGTGCATTGTCTCCTACTGGATTGATACCTTGGTTCTCAAAAACTGAGGGAAATACTTACGCTACTTTGCTGCATGACCCTTTCCTCTTCAAGGGAAAACCAACGCATGCTCAAGAGGTAGCAGTCCCCTCTGGTATTTCTTCGCCCAATATTTTTTATATATTCCAAAATAATTCTCCGTAAATTTTCAGGACTTTTGGAGTTGTGCAGAATAATTCACCCGACTTGCTAGATCAAGAAGGCGATGACGTCATCGAGCTGAACGTGTGCTGAACGCGGAGGTGCCGTGCATTCGATACTTGATCGGGCGGATCATGAAGGTGTACGACTACATCAACCGCGTTGATAAATGCTTCCTCCTAACGGTCTACGAGGGTACATAGACATACTCTCCCCTCTCGTAGCTATGCATCTCCATGGATAGATCTTGCGTGTGCGTAGAATTTTTTTTGTTTTCCTTGCAATGTTCCCCAACAGTGGCATCATGAGCCAGGTCTATGCATAGATGATATGCACGAGTAGAACACAAAGGAGTTATGGGCAGTGATGTTCATACTGCTTATTGAAGGAAATATGCCCTAGAGGCAATAATAAAGTTGTTATTTATATTTCCTTATATCATGATAAATGTTTATTATTCATGCTAGAATTGTATTAACTGGAAACTTGATGCATGTGTGGATACATAGACAAAACACAGTGTCCCTAGTAAGCCTCTACTAGACTAGCTCATCAATCAAAGATGGTTAAGTTTCCTAACCATAGACATGTGTTGTCATTTGATAAACGGGGTCACATCATTAGGATAATGATGTGATGGACAAGACCCATCCGTTAGCTTAGCATAATGATCGTTAAGTTTTATTGCTATTGCTTTCTTCATGACTTATAGTTATTCCTTTGACTATGAGATTATGCAACTCCCGGATACCGGAGGAAAACCTTGTGTGCTATCAAATGTCAGAATGTAACTGGGTGATTATAAAGATGCTCTATAGGTATCTCCGAAGGTGTTTGTTGGGTTGGCATAGATCAAGATTAGGATTTGTCACTCCGAGTATCGAAGAGGTATCTCTGGGCCCTCTCGGTAATGCACATCATAAGAAGCCTTGCAAGCAATGTGACTAATGAGTTAGTTGCAGGATGATGCATTATGGAACGAGTAAAGAGACTTGCCGGAAACGAGATTGAACTAGGTATGAAGATACCGACGATCGAATCTCGGGCAAGTAACATACCAATGACAAAGGGAACAACGTATGTTGTCATTGCGGTACGACCGATAAAGATCTTCGTAGAATATGTGGGAACCAATATGAGCATCCAGGTTCCGCTATTGGTTATTGACCGAAGAGGTGTCTCGGTCATGTCTACATAGTTCTCGAACCCGTAGGGTGCGCACGCTTAACGTTCGATGATGATTTGTATTATATGAGGTATGTGTTTTGGTGACCGAATGTTGTTCGGAGTCCCGGATGAGATTATGGACATGACGAGGAGTCTCAAAATGGTTGAGAGATAAAGATTGATATATTGGATGACAGTATTCGGACACAGGAAGTGTTTCGGAGTGTATCGGATACATATCGGAGTACCGGGGGGTTATCGGAACCCCCCGGGGGAAGATGTGGGCCATATGGGCCATAGGAGGGAGGCACACCAGCCCACGTAGGGGTGGCGCACCCCCCACAAGGGAGGAGTCTGAATTGGACTAGGGGAGGGGGCGGCGCCCCCCTTTCCTTCTCCCTCTCTCTCTCCTTCCCCCTTTCCCCCTCCGATAAAAGGAAGGGGGGCCGAATCCTACTAGGAGCCCAAGTAGGACTCCTCCTACTTGGGGCGTGCCTAGGGCTGGCCTCCTCCCCTCTCCCTTCTTTATATATGGGGGTTGGGGGCACCTCTAACACACATCAATTGTTCCAAGCCGTGTGCGGCGCCCCCCTCCACGGTTTACTCCTCCGGTCATATTCATGTAGTGCATAGGCGAAGCCCTGCGCGGATTACTTCACCATCACCGTCACCACACCGTCGTGCTGACGGGACTCTCCCTCGACACTTTGCTGGATCAAGAGTTCGAGGGACGTCATCGAGCTGAACATGTGCAGAACTCGGAGGTGATGTACGTTCAGTACTTGATCGGTCGGAACGAGAAGACGTTCGACTACATCAACCGCGTTAATCAAACGCTTCCGCTTTCGGTCTACGAGGGTACGCGGACACACTCTCCCCTCTCGTTGCTATGCATCTCCTAGATAGATCTTGCGTGAGCGTAGGAATTTTTTGAAATTGCATGCTATGTTTCCCAACAGTGGTATCCGAGCCAGGTCTATGCGTAGATGATATGCACGAGTAGAACACAAAGAGTTGTGGGCGATGATAGTCATACTGCTTACCACCAACATCTTATTTTGATTCGGCGGTATTGTTGGATGAAGCGGCCCGGACCAACCTTAC
>JAAAWM010009149.1:0-19938 GCA_036873465.1 Thinopyrum obtusiflorum
CAAGAAGTTATACCTCAGGTGGGCGAGATGTCGCTTAGGCGGGCGGGCAGGATATGCCCACACGACGGCAGCGAACAAGGGCGCGAAGGACCTTCGTCCGCGCCAGCGCTGGCTCCGAGAGGACGGTGCGCATTGGCTTCCTCCATCGCCGACGGCGACAACGTCAATGCTGCACCTCCTCACCTCCCGCAGCGGACGGGATTCGGCCGGATCTGTGACCACCGGTGAGGAGAGAGATAGTGTGGACACTGTCATCTTGTTTAGATATGGAGAGGGTGAGAGAGCAAGACGCGAGAAACTCTATCAAACAAGAGGCTATAATGGAGTAAAACAATCTCTCCATAGCAGTGGTTTTAAATAGAATACACGCGTTCCCGGAAAAAAGAAACGAAAACTGGCGGACAATTTTTTAACGTACCAAGAAAGAAAACTCGATCAAAAACACGCCCCCGCTTCTAGGTCACGAGAGTCGTCGCGCACACACACATAGACATAGACATGCATATCCGTGTTTACGTAAAATTCCATTTCCATCTCCATCTCCAATCATATTTGTCCAACAGGCACATTATTTATATACGCGGCAATATTAACGTACAACATCTCTTGTTTGCGGGCGTCCGGACCGCTGCCACGGCCGCTCCTGACCAACCCGAACCCTCTTCATCACCCGCACGTGCTTCCCGCCCGAAACGGTCAGTGCCGCATTCATGCCCTGCCAGAGCGGACGCGACCTCTCACTGGCGCCGGCATTGAAGCGGCGCGCCGGCCGTGAGAGCGTCGCCCGCGCCGCTTCCTGGTGCACGCGACTGCTCCGCGTTCAAAGGTCGCAATAGCTGGCCACAACATGCATGTAAAAAGTTCTTGGGAGTCCGTGCTACAGCTAGCTGTCCTCCCCAACTCGTCAATCTCTTCCAGTAGTACTAGTACTCCATGGCGCGATCCATCGACAAGCAGGCGGGAAAGTTATCGTATACTCGGTTTGCGGTGAGTGGCATGCCGAGCGACTGTGTGGGGTCGAGCCGTGGAGGAGGGTGAGACACGAACGCGACAGACGTGATTTAAACGTTGGTTTTGCTCGATGGCGCGATCCAACGAAATGAAACGTTGGTTTCTCTCCGTTTCCATTTTTTCTCTGGAAAAACGGAAACTTTCCACTCCATTTTCATTCCTACTCCAAGGTTGCCCCGTTACAACATTCCATCAAATACAAAGGAAAACTAACACGCATGCTGATGCATCTCAATGATTCACAGATCATAGCCAATATTTACTTCACAACTAAATACAAAAGTTGTGAGAGCGTGTACGAAAGAAAAACTACTGATGGGGTCACTACGACTTAAACCCTAAACAGGATTTAATTTCCTGGCCAGGTAGAACCTGTCGAAGGAAAGACGGCTGGCACCCTCGGATCATACGATGCTTTTGTGCAGTTCCACTAAAATCGAGCTGAGCATCCCTGATGGCAAAGATATTGAAGAAGTGTGATTAGAATAATAGTACTGGCACTAGTTCATGAGACATAAAATCATCACAAGTAGAAGCCGGTAGAAGTAGAGAAAGATCGGCATGGAGATGGAGCTACGTGGGGAGCTGCGGCAGTGGAGGAAGCCGGCTCCAAAAGGAAGATGGACTACCTGGGACGTCGGGCCGTAGCTAGAAGGGCGGTTGGGACGCGGCATCGGCCCATACCGCGGTGACCCCCGATTGGGACCCACCGACTGTGGATTTTCTCCCTCGCCGATGTCAACCGCGTCTACGCAGAACATTGTTCCCTTCCCCCAGCTGCGGGATCATGCCGGATATGTGACCAGCGGTGTGGCCACCGTCGTTCTATGCTTGTGAAGAGAGCAACCCAAGCAAGCAGGCTTGTAGCTTAGGCTCCTGCTAGTGTATATATAGTGGTTTTCTTTTTCTCTCCATATCAACCATTTTATATTGCGTACATGTCATTGAAGAGTGAAATGATGGTTGCTTCTTCCGACTAACTTACTGTGTGATTTGACTGCTCCTTTAGTGTCCCCTACACATACTCCCCCTATGTGTATGCAACAGTCACACGTACACATGGACGCAAAAACACGCGCGATGCCCTAATGCATGCATGTCCGAGCACACGACGGAACCCACACGGTCACGCTCAAGTGCTCAACCTACACGTGCATGCACACACATACTCAGCCAGGGTGAGCTAGTGACCGTATAAACACCGGAAAATGTATATATTGAGCGCAATGAGCGTATTATGAAGTCCACTGACCGTATTTTTACAAATATACAGTGACAGACAGTGTATTTATCTCGTTTGAAATTAAGCCATATTAACCGGAGAGGAGGCAGTATGGACTAGCATTACTTTGCTGTGTCCCGTCAACTTGCCGAACGAGGAGAAGCTTGCAGGACGGGAGAAGCTTGCGCGCGGTGGCTCGCAGGACAAGGAGAAACTTTTGACTAATGCAAGCTGTCCTTCGCTCAGGCGGTGGATGTGCAACAGTTAATTCGGTGTCAGATTGCCAGAAGCATACACTATACTAGTACTATTATTGTTGCACTTCCCGAAGAGGCGAACAACCAAGCGCAAAGTTTACTAGTACTACTACTATAGTCTATAGAGGTACTATACTAGTACTAGGAACCGGATGGAGGAGCGTCTGCACTCTTATTATATTTTTAAAATGTGATAAAGTAATCTTCAACACATTTGGTTCTCTTCGAGGGTTCTCGCATGTGATAATGGAAGTTGATTGCATGGAACACTCGCCACAATTCTCGCTTAATTCTGTCTCATATCCTATTACAAATAGGAGCGCTCGGTAATATTTCCTCTCTTTTTTGTTATTCAGCATGTAAACAGGTCAGCAAACCTTGCGGCGCATCTTTGTGCGAACCGTGCTTGCTGCACTTTGAATGTGGCCGAGAGCTGGCTTGATGAAACACCTCGCTTCCTACTTCTTTTTTTGCGGGGTACCTCGCTTCCTAGTGACCAGTGTCTTGGCTGATCGTCCTAAGAATGCTTATATATGAATAAAGCTCTCTCATTTACCCGCAAAATAGATTAAGCCATATTAACCGGAAAGGAGGGAGTATGGAATAGCACTACTTGTTGGTGTGTCCCATCAACTCGCAGAACGAGGAGAAGCTTGCAGGACAAGGTGAAGCTCGCTTACGCCTTTTGACTAATGCAACGTACCCTCGCCCAGGTGGTGGACATGCATCAGTTCATTCGGTGTCAGATTGCCAGAGGCATACACTGTAGTACCGAACATGCGGAGTACCATCATTGTTCGACTTCATGAAGAGGCGAAGAGCCAAGCGCAAGGTTTAGTAGTACGAGTAGTACTACTACTAGAACCGCATGGTGGAGCCTCTGTACTCTTATTTTTCTTAATCTTTGATAAAGTACACATTTATTCCAGAGAAGGGCGGAAAACGGCAGCCCAACATGTAATGATGATATCGATCAACCATGCTCGAATATATCTTGGCCTCCGTGCGAGCCCGTCTGTGTGTTCTCGCTCCTCATCTCTCTCAACGAATGGCGGGTTGGCCATTTTGCCGTCAATTGAGATCGGTTTGCTCACACTCCGGTCCCACATGGCAGTGATATGCCAAGAGGAGGTGCGTTGACCGACTGGCCATACGCGTACTTGGTTTTGCACCTTCATACTCCTCCTCCCTCCGTCACAGTTTATAGGGTGCGCTTCATTATGATGCATTTCTCTCAATGCATTTCCACCACCAGAGAGACTTTAGACGCGTTTGGTTTAATGCTCAATTAATTAGGGCATGGTAACCGCAATTTTCTCTCGATGTAGTACTACGGAGTGGAGTAAGTGCATGCATGTGTCTACCCGGGGTGGAAGCACTGCATGCATGTGTGTACGCATTATTTCCTCTAGTAATAGACGCCGTGCTATAACTACCAATGCTATTTTTCACGCTGATCGCTAGTCGCCTTGGTCCCAGAGATTTTCTCTTTTTCTGAAGCGCGCTCTATAAACAGTGACGGATGGAGTAGTATGAGTGGATTCAAAGAAGAGCGTATTGATGGTTGCTTCTTCCGAGCAACTTACAGTGGGAAAGGTGGGGCTTATGATTTGACTGCTCATTACTCACTATTAATGCAGCACAACGACCGGTCTGAGTCTCCCATGCGGCTGTGCACTACCCCCTCGGTTCTTAAATATACTCTGGAGTATTTGTCTTTCTAGAGATTTCAACGAGCGACTACTCAAGGGGGGGGGGGGGGGGGGGGGGGGGGGGGGGGGGGGGGGGGGGGGGGGGGGGGGGGGGGGGGGGGGGGGGGGGGGGGGGGGGGGGGGGGGGGGGGGGGGGGGGGGGGGGGGGGGGGGGGGGGGGGGGGGGGGGGGGGGGGGGGGGGGGGGGGGGGGGGGGGGGGGGGGGGGGGGGGGGGGGGGGGGGGGGGGGGGGGGGGGGGGGGGGGGGGGGGGGGGGGGGGGGGGGGGGGGGGGGGGGGGGGGGGGGGGGGGGGGGGGGGGGGGGGGGGGGGGGGGGGGGGGGGGGGCTTCTGGCAATGCTATCAAGCTTCCAGCATTTGTTTACATAATTGACGTACTTTACAAATAATTTTCCAGCGACATGAAATTGTACAATGGTGTGAGCTTTCAGCTTTTGTTTTGTGTGTCTTGCCATCGATGCTCTTTCGGAAACAATAAAAAACTAACTTCCTTGCTAATCAGAGCTAATATTTACATCACAACTGAAGACAAAGTTGTGAGAAGGAGTTAAATTAAAATTGATCCATGCTTCCATTGGCAGCAACGTCCCCCCAGCTCTGTCTAAATCAACAAGGCGTGTTGGGAAAAAAGTAGCTGTCTGGAGCATGCAACATTCCGATCATTTTGTGCAGTTCCACTAAAATAGAGCTGAGCATCCCTGTTTCAAAGATATTAAGTGTGATTACGATAATAGAGGACTGCTGATGAAACAATAAACACACAAATAGAAGCCGGTCACCTTTGCAGTCTCTCTTAAGACTAACTAGTTGGAGAAGATTAGGCTCGGAGTTGGATGAGGAGGATAGAGCAAAACCAATCTCCCTTTGTGCAGTCGCACTGAAATGTAGAGACGTTGCCCGTGTGACATTTTGGTAGAACTGCACAAAACACTCTCAAGAAAAAAGTGATTTGTGCAGTTCACCAAAAGGTCGCAATAGCAACGAGGTGAAAGGGGGGGGGGGGGGGGGGGGGGGGGGGGGGGGGGGGGGGGGGGGGGGGGGGGGGGGGGGGGGGGGGGGGGGGGGGGGGGGGGGGGGGGGGGGGGGGGGGGGGGGGGGGGGGGGGGGGGGGGGGGGGGGGGGGGGGGGGGGGGGGGGGGGGGGGGGGGGGGGGGGGGGGGGGGGGGGGGGGGGGGGGGGGGGGGGGGGGGGGGGGGGGGGGGGGGGGGGGGGGGGGGGGGGGGGGGGGGGGGGGGGGGGGGGGGGGGGGGGGGGGGGGGGGGGGGGGGGGGGGGGGGGGGGGGGGGGGGGGGGGGGGGGGGGGGGGGGGGGGGGGGGGGGGGGGGGGGGGGGGGGGGGGGGGGGGGGGGGGGGGGGGGGGGGGGGGGGGGGGGGGGGGGGGGGGGGGGGGGGGGGGGGGGGGGGGGGGGGGGGGGGGGGGGGGGGGGGGGGGGGGGGGGGGGGGGGGGGGGGGGGGGGGGGGGGGGGGGGGGGGGGGGGGGGGGGGGGGGGGGGGGGGGGGGGGGGGGGGGGGGGGGGGGGGGGGGGGGGGGGGGGGGGGGGGGGGGGGGGGGGGGGGGGGGGGGGGGGGGGGGGGGGGGGGGGGGGGGGGGGGGGGGGGGGGGGGGGGGGGGGGGGGGGGGGGGGGGGGGGGGGGGGGGGGGGGGGGGGGGGGGGGGGGGGGGGGGGGGGGGGGGGGGGGGGGGGGGGGGGGGGGGGGGGGGGGGGGGGGGGGGGGGGGGGGGGGGGGGGGGGGGGGGGGGGGGGGGGGGGGGGGGGGGGGGGGGGGGGGGGGGGGGGGGGGGGGGGGGGGGGGGGGGGGGGGGGGGGGGGGGGGGGGGGGGGGGGGGGGGGGGGGGGGGGGGGGGGGGGGGGGGGGGGGGGGGGGGGGGGGGGGGGGGGGGGGGGGGGGGGGGGGGGGGGGGGGGGGGGGGGGGGGGGGGGGGGGGGGGGGGGGGGGGGGGGGGGGGGGGGGGGGGGGGGGGGGGGGGGGGGGGGGGGGGGGGGGGGGGGGGGGGGGGGGGGGGGGGGGGGGGGGGGGGGGGGGGGGGGGGGGGGGGGGGGGGGGGGGGGGGGGGGGGGGGGGGGGGGGGGGGGGGGGGGGGGGGGGGGGGGGGGGGGGGGGGGGGGGGGGGGGGGGGGGGGGGGGGGGGGGGGGGGGGGGGGGGGGGGGGGGGGGGGGGGGGGGGGGGGGGGGGGGGGGGGGGGGGGGGGGGGGGGGGGGGGGGGGGGGGGGGGGGGGGGGGGGGGGGGGGGGGGGGGGGGGGGGGGGGGGGGGGGGGGGGGGGGGGGGGGGGGGGGGGGGGGGGGGGGGGGGGGGGGGGGGGGGGGGGGGGGGGGGGGGGGGGGGGGGGGGGGGGGGGGGGGGGGGGGGGGGGGGGGGGGGGGGGGGGGGGGGGGGGGGGGGGGGGGGGGGGGGGGGGGGGGGGGGGGGGGGGGGGGGGGGGGGGGGGGGGGGGGGGGGGGGGGGGGGGGGGGGGGGGGGGGGGGGGGGGGGGGGGGGGGGGGGGGGGGGGGGGGGGGGGGGGGGGGGGGGGGGGGGGGGGGGGGGGGGGGGGGGGGGGGGGGGGGGGGGGGGGGGGGGGGGGGGGGGGGGGGGGGGGGGGGGGGGGGGGGGGGGGGGGGGGGGGGGGGGGGGGGGGGGGGGGGGGGGGGGGGGGGGGGGGGGGGGGGGGGGGGGGGGGGGGGGGGGGGGGGGGGGGGGGGGGGGGGGGGGGGGGGGGGGGGGGGGGGGGGGGGGGGGGGGGGGGGGGGGGGGGGGGGGGGGGGGGGGGGGGGGGGGGGGGGGGGGGGGGGGGGGGGGGGGGGGGGGGGGGGGGGGGGGGGGGGGGGGGGGGGGGGGGGGGGGGGGGGGGGGGGGGGGGGGGGGGGGGGGGGGGGGGGGGGGGGGGGGGGGGGGGGGGGGGGGGGGGGGGGGGGGGGGGGGGGGGGGGGGGGGGGGGGGGGGGGGGGGGGGGGGGGGGGGGGGGGGGGGGGGGGGGGGGGGGGGGGGGGGGGGGGGGGGGGGGGGGGGGGGGGGGGGGGGGGGGGGGGGGGGGGGGGGGGGGGGGGGGGGGGGGGGGGGGGGGGGGGGGGGGGGGGGGGGGGGGGGGGGGGGGGGGGGGGGGGGGGGGGGGGGGGGGGGGGGGGGGGGGGGGGGGGGGGGGGGGGGGGGGGGGGGGGGGGGGGGGGGGGGGGGGGGGGGGGGGGGGGGGGGGGGGGGGGGGGGGGGGGGGGGGGGGGGGGGGGGGGGGGGGGGGGGGGGGGGGGGGGGGGGGGGGGGGGGGGGGGGGGGGGGGGGGGGGGGGGGGGGGGGGGGGGGGGGGGGGGGGGGGGGGGGGGGGGGGGGGGGGGGGGGGGGGGGGGGGGGGGGGGGGGGGGGGGGGGGGGGGGGGGGGGGGGGGGGGGGGGGGGGGGGGGGGGGGGGGGGGGGGGGGGGGGGGGGGGGGGGGGGGGGGGGGGGGGGGGGGGGGGGGGGGGGGGGGGGGGGGGGGGGGGGGGGGGGGGGGGGGGGGGGGGGGGGGGGGGGGGGGGGGGGGGGGGGGGGGGGGGGGGGGGGGGGGGGGGGGGGGGGGGGGGGGGGGGGGGGGGGGGGGGGGGGGGGGGGGGGGGGGGGGGGGGGGGGGGGGGGGGGGGGGGGGGGGGGGGGGGGGGGGGGGGGGGGGGGGGGGGGGGGGGGGGGGGGGGGGGGGGGGGGGGGGGGGGGGGGGGGGGGGGGGGGGGGGGGGGGGGGGGGGGGGGGGGGGGGGGGGGGGGGGGGGGGGGGGGGGGGGGGGGGGGGGGGGGGGGGGGGGGGGGGGGGGGGGGGGGGGGGGGGGGGGGGGGGGGGGGGGGGGGGGGGGGGGGGGGGGGGGGGGGGGGGGGGGGGGGGGGGGGGGGGGGGGGGGGGGGGGGGGGGGGGGGGGGGGGGGGGGGGGGGGGGGGGGGGGGGGGGGGGGGGGGGGGGGGGGGGGGGGGGGGGGGGGGGGGGGGGGGGGGGGGGGGGGGGGGGGGGGGGGGGGGGGGGGGGGGGGGGGGGGGGGGGGGGGGGGGGGGGGGGGGGGGGGGGGGGGGGGGGGGGGGGGGGGGGGGGGGGGGGGGGGGGGGGGGGGGGGGGGGGGGGGGGGGGGGGGGGGGGGGGGGGGGGGGGGGGGGGGGGGGGGGGGGGGGGGGGGGGGGGGGGGGGGGGGGGGGGGGGGGGGGGGGGGGGGGGGGGGGGGGGGGGGGGGGGGGGGGGGGGGGGGGGGGGGGGGGGGGGGGGGGGGGGGGGGGGGGGGGGGGGGGGGGGGGGGGGGGGGGGGGGGGGGGGGGGGGGGGGGGGGGGGGGGGGGGGGGGGGGGGGGGGGGGGGGGGGGGGGGGGGGGGGGGGGGGGGGGGGGGGGGGGGGGGGGGGGGGGGGGGGGGGGGGGGGGGGGGGGGGGGGGGGGGGGGGGGGGGGGGGGGGGGGGGGGGGGGGGGGGGGGGGGGGGGGGGGGGGGGGGGGGGGGGGGGGGGGGGGGGGGGGGGGGGGGGGGGGGGGGGGGGGGGGGGGGGGGGGGGGGGGGGGGGGGGGGGGGGGGGGGGGGGGGGGGGGGGGGGGGGGGGGGGGGGGGGGGGGGGGGGGGGGGGGGGGGGGGGGGGGGGGGGGGGGGGGGGGGGGGGGGGGGGGGGGGGGGGGGGGGGGGGGGGGGGGGGGGGGGGGGGGGGGGGGGGGGGGGGGGGGGGGGGGGGGGGGGGGGGGGGGGGGGGGGGGGGGGGGGGGGGGGGGGGGGGGGGGGGGGGGGGGGGGGGGGGGGGGGGGGGGGGGGGGGGGGGGGGGGGGGGGGGGGGGGGGGGGGGGGGGGGGGGGGGGGGGGGGGGGGGGGGGGGGGGGGGGGGGGGGGGGGGGGGGGGGGGGGGGGGGGGGGGGGGGGGGGGGGGGGGGGGGGGGGGGGGGGGGGGGGGGGGGGGGGGGGGGGGGGGGGGGGGGGGGGGGGGGGGGGGGGGGGGGGGGGGGGGGGGGGGGGGGGGGGGGGGGGGGGGGGGGGGGGGGGGGGGGGGGGGGGGGGGGGGGGGGGGGGGGGGGGGGGGGGGGGGGGGGGGGGGGGGGGGGGGGGGGGGGGGGGGGGGGGGGGGGGGGGGGGGGGGGGGGGGGGGGGGGGGGGGGGGGGGGGGGGGGGGGGGGGGGGGGGGGGGGGGGGGGGGGGGGGGGGGGGGGGGGGGGGGGGGGGGGGGGGGGGGGGGGGGGGGGGGGGGGGGGGGGGGGGGGGGGGGGGGGGGGGGGGGGGGGGGGGGGGGGGGGGGGGGGGGGGGGGGGGGGGGGGGGGGGGGGGGGGGGGGGGGGGGGGGGGGGGGGGGGGGGGGGGGGGGGGGGGGGGGGGGGGGGGGGGGGGGGGGGGGGGGGGGGGGGGGGGGGGGGGGGGGGGGGGGGGGGGGGGGGGGGGGGGGGGGGGGGGGGGGGGGGGGGGGGGGGGGGGGGGGGGGGGGGGGGGGGGGGGGGGGGGGGGGGGGGGGGGGGGGGGGGGGGGGGGGGGGGGGGGGGGGGGGGGGGGGGGGGGGGGGGGGGGGGGGGGGGGGGGGGGGGGGGGGGGGGGGGGGGGGGGGGGGGGGGGGGGGGGGGGGGGGGGGGGGGGGGGGGGGGGGGGGGGGGGGGGGGGGGGGGGGGGGGGGGGGGGGGGGGGGGGGGGGGGGGGGGGGGGGGGGGGGGGGGGGGGGGGGGGGGGGGGGGGGGGGGGGGGGGGGGGGGGGGGGGGGGGGGGGGGGGGGGGGGGGGGGGGGGGGGGGGGGGGGGGGGGGGGGGGGGGGGGGGGGGGGGGGGGGGGGGGGGGGGGGGGGGGGGGGGGGGGGGGGGGGGGGGGGGGGGGGGGGGGGGGGGGGGGGGGGGGGGGGGGGGGGGGGGGGGGGGGGGGGGGGGGGGGGGGGGGGGGGGGGGGGGGGGGGGGGGGGGGGGGGGGGGGGGGGGGGGGGGGGGGGGGGGGGGGGGGGGGGGGGGGGGGGGGGGGGGGGGGGGGGGGGGGGGGGGGGGGGGGGGGGGGGGGGGGGGGGGGGGGGGGGGGGGGGGGGGGGGGGGGGGGGGGGGGGGGGGGGGGGGGGGGGGGGGGGGGGGGTCCACACATATACCAGCCATTGTACCTCTATAGTTAATTAGGCCTCCCCCCCCACTACACACCGATAGTCGAGCGCTGTAGGTAGGTATCCATGCCACAGAGACAAACTGCACATGTCCCCTCTCACGTTCCAGTAGGCCAGCCACTCTATATCTTTGACGTGGGCACACACAAATTCGATGGCACTCTTTATCGATCGCGCGTGCGCGCACACACACATCATCCCTCTCTTCAATTCTATGGACACCTCAAGCCGATGATACCTCCACTCTCTTCTCGTGGATCGCCCCCTCTATATATATGATATATCCAGGACTCTATTTCACACACATTGCATATGTTACATTTTTTGATTGACCCCACCCTCCCCTCCCCCCCAAAAAAAACTCTCACGAACCCACACACTATATCTCTCTACGTTTGTATCTCTCTCACACAACCCCACGTAGGTGGTGTACGTATGCAAGAAGAGAATAGGTGCACCGTGCACGTACTCACGCTTCGTGCCCAGCCACACCCGTGCGGGTACAGGGTGGAGCTCATTTCTGTACGAAATGGCAGCCCACGTGCTAATTTGAACGCGTGTAGCGGTTGTTTACCTACGGAGGTCGTGTACCACGCGTGCACGAAACAAAGTTCGACTTGATGCATTGGCGTATTATTTTTAAATAAAGTTACATCGCTCAATGGCACGTACACAGAATATAAAATAATTTTTATGGAGAAAAAGGTAGTCCGCTCCACTATATACAATGGAGCCTGCCTGCCTGGTTTGTCTCTCTTCAGAGTATCTCACACAAGGCTGCGGTGGCCTCTCTCTCTCTCTCACCGTTGGTCACTGATCCGGCCGCATCCCGTCCGCCGGCGGAAAGGGAGGACGTGCATCGTTTCTCCGTTCGACGGCGCCGAGGCAGCACGTCCCGATCTGTGGCACACGCCGTTCTCTCTGACCAAGCTTCGGCGTGGTAGGGCCTACGCCACCTGCTCGCTGCCGCAGTATGGGCAGATTCCGCCCGCCGCCGCTCACCTAGTTACATCCCGACGACCACCAGGTATCCCCTCCGGCCTTGCTCCACTGCCCGTCTTCCCACGTCGCTGCATGTGGATCTTCCATAGTTCTTTGCCCAAAACGTAGGCGTACTTTCCATATTGCAATCTCGTCCTCACACCGTTTTAGACAAACACAACCGTGTTGTTATCTTCCCTGAGGACAAGGAATATGCTTCTTTTTTGTCGTCGCATGTGTCATCAACTGTTATTGGCCAGTAATTGTTTCCTTTCTACCTCTTTTTTGCAAACAGGGCTATCCATTTCACCTCGTTGCTATTGCGACCTTTTGGTGAACTGCACAAATCACTTTTTTCTTAAGAGTGTTTTGTGCAGTTCTGCCAAAATGTCACACGGGCAACGTCTCTACATTTCATTGCAACTGCACAAAGGGAGATTGGTTTTGCTCTATCCTCCTCATCCAACTCCGAGCCTAATCTTCTCCAACTAGTTAGTCTTAAGAGAGACTGCAAAGGTGACCGGCTTCTATTTGTGTGTTTATTGTTTCATCAGCAGCCCTCTATTATCGTAATCACACTTAATATCTTTGGAATAGGGACGCTCAGCTCTATTTTAGTGGAACTGCACAAAATGATCGGAATGTTGCATGCTCCAGACAGCTACTTTTTTCCCAACATGCCTTGTTGATTTAGACAGAGCTGGGGGGCCGTTGCTGCCAATGAAAGCATGGATCAATTTTAATTTAACACCTTCTCACAACTTTGTCTTCAGTTGTGATGTAAATATTAGCTCTCATTAGCAAGGAAGTTAGTTTTTTATTGTTTCCAAAAGAGCATCGATGGCAAGACACACGAAACAAAAGCTGAAAGCTCACACCATTGTACAATTTCATGTCGCTGGAAAATTATTTGCATAGTATGTCAATTATGTAAACAAATGCTGGAAGCTTGATAGCATTGCCAGAAGGGGGGGGGGGGGGGGGGGGGGGGGGGGGGGGGGGGGGGGGGGGGGGGGGGGGGGGGGGGGGGGGGGGGGGGGGGGGGGGGGGGGGGGGGGGGGGGGGGGGGGGGGGGGGGGGGGGGGGGGGGGGGGGGGGGGGGGGGGGGGGGGGGGGGGGGGGGGGGGGGGGGGGGGGGGGGGGGGGGGGGGGGGGGGGGGGGGGGGGGGGGGGGGGGGGGGGGGGGGGGGGGGGGGGGGGGGGGGGGGGGGGGGGGGGGGGGGGGGGGGGGGGGGGGGGGGGGGGGGGGGGGGGGGGGGGGGGGGGGGGGGGGGGGGGGGGGGGGGGGGGGGGGGGGGGGGGGGGGGGGGGGGGGGGGGGGGGGGGGGGGGGGGGGGGGGGGGGGGGGGGGGGGGGGGGGGGGGGGGGGGGGGGGGGGGGGGGGGGGGGGGGGGGGGGGGGGGGGGGGGGGGGGGGGGGGGGGGGGGGGGGGGGGGGGGGGGGGGGGGGGGGGGGGGGGGGGGGGGGGGGGGGGGGGGGGGGGGGGGGGGGGGGGGGGGGGGGGGGGGGGGGGGGGGGGGGGGGGGGGGGGGGGGGGGGGGGGGGGGGGGGGGGGGGGGGGGGGGGGGGGGGGGGGGGGGGGGGGGGGGGGGGGGGGGGGGGGGGGGGGGGGGGGGGGGGGGGGGGGGGGGGGGGGGGGGGGGGGGGGGGGGGGGGGGGGGGGGGGGGGGGGGGGGGGGGGGGGGGGGGGGGGGGGGGGGGGGGGGGGGGGGGGGGGGGGGGGGGGGGGGGGGGGGGGGGGGGGGGGGGGGGGGGGGGGGGGGGGGGGGGGGGGGGGGGGGGGGGGGGGGGGGGGGGGGGGGGGGGGGGGGGGGGGGGGGGGGGGGGGGGGGGGGGGGGGGGGGGGGGGGGGGGGGGGGGGGGGGGGGGGGGGGGGGGGGGGGGGGGGGGGGGGGGGGGGGGGGGGGGGGGGGGGGGGGGGGGGGGGGGGGGGGGGGGGGGGGGGGGGGGGGGGGGGGGGGGGGGGGGGGGGGGGGGGGGGGGGGGGGGGGGGGGGGGGGGGGGGGGGGGGGGGGGGGGGGGGGGGGGGGGGGGGGGGGGGGGGGGGGGGGGGGGGGGGGGGGGGGGGGGGGGGGGGGGGGGGGGGGGGGGGGGGGGGGGGGGGGGGGGGGGGGGGGGGGGGGGGGGGGGGGGGGGGGGGGGGGGGGGGGGGGGGGGGGGGGGGGGGGGGGGGGGGGGGGGGGGGGGGGGGGGGGGGGGGGGGGGGGGGGGGGGGGGGGGGGGGGGGGGGGGGGGGGGGGGGGGGGGGGGGGGGGGGGGGGGGGGGGGGGGGGGGGGGGGGGGGGGGGGGGGGGGGGGGGGGGGGGGGGGGGGGGGGGGGGGGGGGGGGGGGGGGGGGGGGGGGGGGGGGGGGGGGGGGGGGGGGGGGGGGGGGGGGGGGGGGGGGGGGGGGGGGGGGGGGGGGGGGGGGGGGGGGGGGGGGGGGGGGGGGGGGGGGGGGGGGGGGGGGGGGGGGGGGGGGGGGGGGGGGGGGGGGGGGGGGGGGGGGGGGGGGGGGGGGGGGGGGGGGGGGGGGGGGGGGGGGGGGGGGGGGGGGGGGGGGGGGGGGGGGGGGGGGGGGGGGGGGGGGGGGGGGGGGGGGGGGGGGGGGGGGGGGGGGGGGGGGGGGGGGGGGGGGGGGGGGGGGGGGGGGGGGGGGGGGGGGGGGGGGGGGGGGGGGGGGGGGGGGGGGGGGGGGGGGGGGGGGGGGGGGGGGGGGGGGGGGGGGGGGGGGGGGGGGGGGGGGGGGGGGGGGGGGGGGGGGGGGGGGGGGGGGGGGGGGGGGGGGGGGGGGGGGGGGGGGGGGGGGGGGGGGGGGGGGGGGGGGGGGGGGGGGGGGGGGGGGGGGGGGGGGGGGGGGGGGGGGGGGGGGGGGGGGGGGGGGGGGGGGGGGGGGGGGGGGGGGGGGGGGGGGGGGGGGGGGGGGGGGGGGGGGGGGGGGGGGGGGGGGGGGGGGGGGGGGGGGGGGGGGGGGGGGGGGGGGGGGGGGGGGGGGGGGGGGGGGGGGGGGGGGGGGGGGGGGGGGGGGGGGGGGGGGGGGGGGGGGGGGGGGGGGGGGGGGGGGGGGGGGGGGGGGGGGGGGGGGGGGGGGGGGGGGGGGGGGGGGGGGGGGGGGGGGGGGGGGGGGGGGGGGGGGGGGGGGGGGGGGGGGGGGGGGGGGGGGGGGGGGGGGGGGGGGGGGGGGGGGGGGGGGGGGGGGGGGGGGGGGGGGGGGGGGGTGCCGAGAGGTCGAGTTAAGGAGAAGGTGCGATGCGATGAGTGTACAACCTCTTTGGTGGCGCCGAGTAGGCCTCGGCTTCGTCCGATGAGTCGGTGAGGATGTTGCGGTTTCGGTGAAGCAGGTTAAGGCGGCGCTGTGGGGATGGAGCAGCCGCGATAGACGAGGCGATCGTCGGAGAAGCTCCTTGGAGGTGGAGGATGGGCGGCTGAACCGGCGGGACGACGAGATGGATGATGGATCCTCATCCGGGGAGGTGGACGAGGGACGTCGAGCTGTTGCGGTTGACGACGTCGTCGGGGAAGAGGCTCCGGCTGGGCAGTGGTGAGGTGGCGGACGGAGGAGGGTGGGGTTTCGCGGTTGGAGCGGAGAGGTTATGGCGGCCTGGGATTTCGAATGGCAAAAAGGAGGTGATGGGAGGGGGTGAACCATGACTTAGGGACGCGCTTGTCCAAAATGTAAGGTTCGTTACAAAAGTACCCCCCACCGATTTGAACTAGCGTCCCTTTCGGCTCAGGGTTACAAGGGGGATTTCGCGTGTCAGGATTTGGCAGTTGGAGGGAGTTTTCGCGCGCGTTGTAATTTCGGGATAGCAAGGCGCGAGATGTGAAGGCGCCAGTTTTGGGAGCACGATATCTGAATTTTCGGGATATAACAAGGCGCGGGTTGAGGGGGGGGGGGGGGGGGGGGGGGGGGGGGGGGGGGGGGGGGGGGGGGGGGGGGGGGGGGGGGGGGGGGGGGGGGGGGGGGGGGGGGGGGGGGGGGGGGGGGGGGGGGGGGGGGGGGGGGGGGGGGGGGGGGGGGGGGGGGGGGGGGGGGGGGGGGGGGGGGGGGGGGGGGGGGGGGGGGGGGGGGGGGGGGGGGGGGGGGGGGGGGGGGGGGGGGGGGGGGGGGGGGGGGGGGGGGGGGGGGGGGGGGGGGGGGGGGGGGGGGGGGGGGGGGGGGGGGGGGGGGGGGGGGGGGGGGGGGGGGGGGGGGGGGGGGGGGGGGGGGGGGGGGGGGGGGGGGGGGGGGGGGGGGGGGGGGGGGGGGGGGGGGGGGGGGGGGGGGGGGGGGGGGGGGGGGGGGGGGGGGGGGGGGGGGGGGGGGGGGGGGGGGGGGGGGGGGGGGGGGGGGGGGGGGGGGGGGGGGGGGGGGGGGGGGGGGGGGGGGGGGGGGGGGGGGGGGGGGGGGGGGGGGGGGGGGGGGGGGGGGGGGGGGGGGGGGGGGGGGGGGGGGGGGGGGGGGGGGGGGGGGGGGGGGGGGGGGGGGGGGGGGGGGGGGGGGGGGGGGGGGGGGGGGGGGGGGGGGGGGGGGGGGGGGGGGGGGGGGGGGGGGGGGGGGGGGGGGGGGGGGGGGGGGGGGGGGGGGGGGGGGGGGGGGGGGGGGGGGGGGGGGGGGGGGGGGGGGGGGGGGGGGGGGGGGGGGGGGGGGGGGGGGGGGGGGGGGGGGGGGGGGGGGGGGGGGGGGGGGGGGGGGGGGGGGGGGGGGGGGGGGGGGGGGGGGGGGGGGGGGGGGGGGGGGGGGGGGGGGGGGGGGGGGGGGGGGGGGGGGGGGGGGGGGGGGGGGGGGGGGGGGGGGGGGGGGGGGGGGGGGGGGGGGGGGGGGGGGGGGGGGGGGGGGGGGGGGGGGGGGGGGGACACCATCATCAACAACTCCCTTCTTTTATAAGAGTAGAGATAAAATATATTAAATGTAGTATACCATGTTCATAACCACACCATGTGTATCACCGTTATATATATTCACACATCCGGCGGTTTGAAACACTATGATAAATTCTTCAAATATCCGAATTCGCTTTTTATAATGAAGTATATATGATCTCTATTCGTCTTTTACATCCACACAACCCTCTTATCTTTGTAGCTAGCGCTAACTTTCTCTTGTGCATGCACACGCCCGCATCCCTCTCACCCTCCCTCAGCATTATCTAGCTCCATCGTGCAAATTCGTCTTTTCACTTTAGGTCGTTCACCCACGGTGTGTGTAGGCCCCCCAGCTCCTTCTTTATGGCACACATCGATCGATATGCCTCTCTAGCCAGGTATGCCTAGCACAAACACAAGCTTCCCCTCTTCTCTTGTCACCGTCCATGCCTCACTCCCACCACTCTTTTCATCGTTTTCGTACACACACACTCCTCCACCTCCATATAGTATGCCTCTCGTACCACCTCCTACATGCATCCCTCTCTCTCTATCCTTATCCCCATGCCTCATTTGCTTCTAACACACACATGCATGTATACCGATCGATCTCCCAACATATACCTAGATCGACTTTAACTACCCCCCATCGATTGACGTACCTCACAAATTATGTCTCTCCTTTCTCTTACAAAGGGAGATTGCTCTTCCTATGTAGTTATGTCTGCTTACCACAACCACATCGTCCCCCCTCATCATTCGTGCATGCCTCCTGACCCGTCTCTCACACGCACGTGCGCAGACAACAAGCAGCCATCTCCTCTCTTATTGATATTGTGGGCGTGACCTCCGTTTGTCTAGCAAGCCTATCCCACCATTTGTTAGAAGCAACTCCACTACCACCCCCTCCAATACTCTAGCTCTGTCTCTCTCCCAACCTTATTTATCTCCTGCACATATGCATGGATGCCGATCGATCTCCCTTAATACATGAGGCAGGGGGGGGGGGGGGGGGGGGGGGGGGGGGGGGGGGGGGGGGGGGGGGGGGGGGGGGGGGGGGGGGGGGGGGGGGGGGGGGGGGGGGGGGGGGGGGGGGGGGGGGGGGGGGGGGGGGGGGGGGGGGGGGGGGGGGGGGGGGGGGGGGGGGGGGGGGGGGGGGGGGGGGGGGGGGGGGGGGGGGGGGGGGGGGGGGGGGGGGGGGGGGGGGGGGGGGGGGGGGGGGGGGGGGGGGGGGGGGGGGGGGGGGGGGGGGGGGGGGGGGGGGGGGGGGGGGGGGGGGGGGGGGGGGGGGGGGGGGGGGGGGGGGGGGGGGGGGGGGGGGGGGGGGGGGGGGGGGGGGGGGGGGGGGGGGGGGGGGGGGGGGGGGGGGGGGGGGGGGGGGGGGGGGGGGGGGGGGGGGGGGGGGGGGGGGGGGGGGGGGGGGGGGGGGGGGGGGGGGGGGGGGGGGGGGGGGGGGGGGGGGGGGGGGGGGGGGGGGGGGGGGGGGGGGGGGGGGGGGGGGGGGGGGGGGGGGGGGGGGGGGGGGGGGGGGGGGGGGGGGGGGGGGGGGGGGGGGGGGGGGGGGGGGGGGGGGGGGGGGGGGGGGGGGGGGGGGGGGGGGGGGGGGGGGGGGGGGGGGGGGGGGGGGGGGGGGGGGGGGGGGGGGGGGGGGGGGGGGGGGGGGGGGGGGGGGGGGGGGGGGGGGGGGGGGGGGGGGGGGGGGGGGGGGGGGGGGGGGGGGGGGGGGGGGGGGGGGGGGGGGGGGGGGGGGGGGGGGGGGGGGGGGGGGGGGGGGGGGGGGGGGGGGGGGGGGGGGGGGGGGGGGGGGGGGGGGGGGGGGGGGGGGGGGGGGGGGGGGGGGGGGGGGGGGGGGGGGGGGGGGGGGGGGGGGGGGGGGGGGGGGGGGGGGGGGGGGGGGGGGGGGGGGGGGGGGGGGGGGGGGGGGGGGGGGGGGGGGGGGGGGGGGGGGGGGGGGGGGGGGGGGGGGGGGGGGGGGGGGGGGGGGGGGGGGGGGGGGGGGGGGGGGGGGGGGGGGGGGGGGGGGGGGGGGGGGGGGGGGGGGGGGGGGGGGGGGGGGGGGGGGGGGGGGGGGGGGGGGGGGGGGGGGGGGGGGGGGGGGGGGGGGGGGGGGGGGGGGGGGGGGGGGGGGGGGGGGGGGGGGGGGGGGGGGGGGGGGGGGGGGGGGGGGGGGGGGGGGGGGGGGGGGGGGGGGGGGGGGGGGGGGGGGGGGGGGGGGGGGGGGGGGGGGGGGGGGGGGGGGGGGGGGGGGGGGGGGGGGGGGGGGGGGGGGGGGGGGGGGGGGGGGGGGGGGGGGGGGGGGGGGGGGGGGGGGGGGGGGGGGGGGGGGGGGGGGGGGGGGGGGGGGGGGGGGGGGGGGGGGGGGGGGGGGGGGGGGGGGGGGGGGGGGGGGGGGGGGGGGGGGGGGGGGGGGGGGGGGGGGGGGGGGGGGGGGGGGGGGGGGGGGGGGGGGGGGGGGGGGGGGGGGGGGGGGGGGGGGGGGGGGGGGGGGGGGGGGGGGGGGGGGGGGGGGGGGGGGGGGGGGGGGGGGGGGGGGGGGGGGGGGGGGGGGGGGGGGGGGGGGGGGGGGGGGGGGGGGGGGGGGGGGGGGGGGGGGGGGGGGGGGGGGGGGGGGGGGGGGGGGGGGGGGGGGGGGGGGGGGGGGGGGGGGGGGGGGGGGGGGGGGGGGGGGGGGGGGGGGGGGGGGGGGGGGGGGGGGGGGGGGGGGGGGGGGGGGGGGGGGGGGGGGGGGGGGGGGGGGGGGGGGGGGGGGGGGGGGGGGGGGGGGGGGGGGGGGGGGGGGGGGGGGGGGGGGGGGGGGGGGGGGGGGGGGGGGGGGGGGGGGGGGGGGGGGGGGGGGGGGGGGGGGGGGGGGGGGGGGGGGGGGGGGGGGGGGGGGGGGGGGGGGGGGGGGGGGG
Organism: Thinopyrum obtusiflorum; assembly: GCA_036873465.1. Taxonomy (NCBI): domain Eukaryota; kingdom Viridiplantae; phylum Streptophyta; class Magnoliopsida; order Poales; family Poaceae; genus Thinopyrum; species Thinopyrum obtusiflorum. The sequence continues at coordinate 18,928 of JAAAWM010009149.1, forward strand.
GGGGGGGGGGGGGGGGGGGGGGGGGGGGGGGGGGGGGGGGGGGGGGGGGGGGGGGGGGGGGGGGGGGGGGGGGGGGGGGGGGGGGGGGGGGGGGGGGGGGGGGGGGGGGGGGGGGGGGGGGGGGGGGGGGGGGGGGGGGGGGGGGGGGGGGGGGGGGGGGGGGGGGGGGGGGGGGGGGGGGGGGGGGGGGGGGGGGGGGGGGGGGGGGGGGGGGGGGGGGGGGGGGGGGGGGGGGGGGGGGGGGGGGGGGGGGGGGGGGGGGGGGGGGGGGGGGGGGGGGGGGGGGGGGGGGGGGGGGGGGGGGGGGGGGGGGGGGGGGGGGGGGGGGGGGGGGGGGGGGGGGGGGGGGGGGGGGGGGGGGGGGGGGGGGGGGGGGGGGGGGGGGGGGAGACAAACGGAGGGCACACCCGCAATATCAATAAGAGAGGAGATGGCTGCTTGTTGTCTGTGCACGTGCGTGTGAGAGACGGGTCAGGAGGCATGCACAAATGATGAGGGGGGATGATGTGGTTGTGGTAAGCAAACGTAACTACATAGGAAGATCAATCGCCCTTTGTAAGATAAAGGAGAGACATAACTTGTGAGGTACGTCGATCGATGGGGGGTAGTTAAAGTCGATCTAGGTATATGTTGGGAGATCGATCGGTATACATGCATGTGTGTGTTAGAAGCAAATGATATCGAGGGGAGGAGTGTGCGAGTACGAGAACGATGAAAAGAGTGGTGGGAGTGAGGCATGGACGGTGACAAGAGAGGAGGGGAAGCTTGTGTTTGTGCTAGGCACACCTGGCTAGTGAGGCATATCGATCGATGTGTGCCGTAAAGAAGGAGCTGGGGGGCCTACACACACCGTGGGTGAACGACCTAAAGTGAAAAGACGAATTTGCACGATGGAGCTAGAGAATGCTGAGGGAGGGTGAGAGGGATGCGGGCATGTGCATGCACAAGAGAAAGTTAGCGCTAGCTACAAAGATAAGAGGGTTGTGTGTGTGTAAAAGACGAATAGAAATC
>JAAAWM010009150.1:0-19947 GCA_036873465.1 Thinopyrum obtusiflorum
GCCACCATACCTACCTATCATGGCATTTCCATAGCCATTCCGAGATATATTGACATGCAACTTTCCACCGTTTCGTTTATTATGACACGCTTCATCATTATCATATTGCCTTGCATGATCATGTAGTTGACATCGTATTTGTGGCAAGGCCACCATTCATAATTTTTCATACATGTCACTCTTGATTCATTGCCCATCCCAGTACACCGCCGGAGGCACTCATATAGAGTCATATTTTGTTCTAGTATCGAGTTGTAATCCTTGAGTTGTAAATAAATAGAAGTGTGATGATCATCATTATTAGAGCATTGTCCTGTGTGAGGAAATAAAAAAGAGAAAGGCCAAATAAAAAAGAGAAAGGCTAAAAAAAAGAGAAAGGCCAAATAAAAAAAAGGCCCAAAAAAATGAGAGAAAAAGAGAGAAGGGACAATGTTACTATCCTTTTTCCACACTTGTGCTTCAAAGTAGCACCATGATCTTCATGATAAAGAGTCTCCTATTTTGTCACTTTCATATACTAGTGGGAATTTTTCATTATAGAACTTGTCTTGTATATTCCAACAATGGGCTTCCTCAAATGCCCTAGGTCTTCGTGAGCAAGCAAGTTGGATGCACACCCACTTAGTTCCTTTTGTTGAGCTTTCATACATTTATAGCTCTAGTGCATCTGTTGCATGGCAATCCCTACTCCTCGCATTGACATCAATTGATGGGCATCTCCATAGCCCATTGATTAGCCGCGTTGATGTGAGACTTTCTCCCTTTTTGTCTTCTCCACACAACCTCCATCATCATATTCTATTCCACCCATAGTGCTATGTCCATGGCTCGCGCTCATGTATTGCGTGAAAGTTGAAAAAGTTTGAGAATACTAAAGTATGAAACAATTGCTTGGCTTGTCATCGGGGTTGTGCATGATGAGAGCATTTTGTGTGACGAAGATGGAGCGTGGCCAAATTATATGATTTTGTAGGGCTGAGCTTTCTTTGGCTACGTTATTTTGAGAAGACATAATTGCTTGGTTAGTATGCTTGAAGTATTATTATTTTTATGTCAATATTAAACTTTTGTCTTGGATCTTTCGGATCTGAACATTCATGCCACAATAAAGAAGATTACATTGATAAATATGTTAGGTAGCATTCCACATCAAAAATTCTATTTTTATCATTTACCTACTCGAGGACGAGCAGGAATTAAGCTTGGGGATGCTGATACATCTCCAACGCATCTATAATTTTTGATTGTTCCATGCTATTATATTATCCATCTAGGATGTTTTATATGCATTTATATGCTATTTTATATGATTTTTAGGACTAACCTATTAACCCAGAGCCCAGTGCCAGTTTCTATTTTTTCCTTGTTTTTGAGTTTTACAGAAAAGGAAAATCAAATGGAGTCCAATTGAGCTGAAATTTGACGGAGATCATTTTTGGACCAGAAGAAGCCCAAGGAGTACCGGAAGTGGGCCAGAAGAGCCCCGAGGCCACTGTCGGTTTCAAAACCGGCAGATCTCGGGTAGGGGGTCCCGAACTGTGCGTCTAGGATCGATGGTAACAGGGGACGGGGGACACAATGTTTACCCAGGTTCGGGCCCTCTCTATGGAGGTAATACCCTACTTCCTGCTTGATTGATCTTGATGAATATGAGTATTACAAGAGTTGATCTACCACAAGATCGTAATGGCTAAACCCTAGAAGTCTAGCCTATGAGTATATGGTAATGAATCTGTCCTATCCGGACTATGCTCTCCGATTTATATAGACACCGGAGAGATCTAGGGTTACATGAGGTCGGTTACATAGGAGGAAATCTTCATAATAGGTCGCCTAGCTTGCCTTCCACGCCAAGTAGAGTCCAATCCGGACACGGGTATAGTCTTCGGCCTTCATGTCTTCATAGCCCATCAGTCCGGCCCAACAGATAACTGGCCGGACGCCCGAGGACCCCTTAGTCTAGGACTCCCTCAGCAGCCCCCGAACCAGGCTTCAATGATGAGGTGTTCGGCATTTCGGATTGTCTTCGGCATTGCAAGGCGGGTTCCCTTCTCCAAGTAATGTATTCGGCTGTTGACTCAATATTGTTCCCCTCGGCTTCTGCGCACTAATAACTTCGCCTTCCACGTGTCGAGCGAATGCGGAAAGTCAGGGTATTTTTGCAAATAACACCCCGTCCATGCAAGGGAGCGCGCCTATTAAAGATATTGGATCTTAGATCCATGCGACACCACACCGAGAAGATCCCCGGAGACTGCTAGGAGAAAACCATTCCAGCATGGCTAGCATGGGGGGGGGGGGGGGGGGGGGGGGGGGGGGGGGGGGGGGGGGGGGGGGGGGGGGGGGGGGGGGGGGGGGGGGGGGGGGGGGGGGGGGGGGGGGGGGGGGGGGGGGGGGGGGGGGGGGGGGGGGGGGGGGGGGGGGGGGGGGGGGGGGGGGGGGGGGGGGGGGGGGGGGGGGGGGGGGGGGGGGGGGGGGGGGGGGGGGGGGGGGGGGGGGGGGGGGGGGGGGGGGGGGGGGGGGGGGGGGGGGGGGGGGGGGGGGGGGGGGGGGGGGGGGGGGGGGGGGGGGGGGGGGGGGGGGGGGGGGGGGGGGGGGGGGGGGGGGGGGGGGGGGGGGGGGGGGGGGGGGGGGGGGGGGGGGGGGGGGGGGGGGGGGGGGGGGGGGGGGGGGGGGGGGGGGGGGGGGGGGGGGGGGGGGGGGGGGGGGGGGGGGGGGGGGGGGGGGGGGGGGGGGGGGGGGGGGGGGGGGGGGGCTATTTCTGGGTGTTGAAGCCATTTTGAACTATGGAGAAAATTGTTCTGTCTTGTCCCGCGTAACCATGAGGGATCAATATTTGAAGTGGGCGGAGCCGAAGTGTGGTGCATCGCCGATACCGGATACCCGTCCGGCACACCAAGGAAGGCATCTGAAGAATGGCCTTCCGAATGGTTCTACATCGAGGACGTTGCGCTTCCCGACCCAGTTCGAAAGGGTCTCCCTGAGTTTGCGAGAGTTCCACTAAAGAAACGCCATAGTTGGCGCCCCCGAAGCATTGAGGAGGACGACAGTGCGGAGGTTCGCCAACTCTTGGGCGAGATAAAGATGCTCGCCCAGTCCGGATTGACAATGGTCGAGGTAATGGCGACCTCCATAACACGAGGGGTTCAGCGGCTTCAATACAGAGGGCTCCCAATGTGGCACTACAACGGGGAGGACGACGCCTCCCACTGCGGCCAAAAAGGTCCGGGTACCCCCGCCGCTCTGGCCAAAATACTGGCCGAGCTGTTCAAAGGGGAGGAAGAGGAATTTCTTCGCATTAATCGCAGAGATGGATATTCTATGTATAATCCTCCCAGTTGGGTAAGTCCCCATCCTTCTGCTTTATTCATTCCGCGTCCCAGATTACCTTTGACAAATTTCTAATCTGCTTATAACAGCATTGGCGAAGAATCACCGAGGGGTTTTACAGCCCCGCCCCACAGCCGGGGGGGGGGGGGGGGGGGGGGGGGGGGGGGGGGGGGGGGGGGGGGGGGGGGGGGGGGGGGGGGGGGGGGGGGGGGGGGGGGGGGGGGGGGGGGGGGGGGGGGGGGGGGGGGGGGGGGGGGGGGGGGGGGGGGGGGGGGGGGGGGGGGGGGGGGGGGGGGGGGGGGGGGGGGGGGGGGGGGGGGGGGGGGGGGGGGGGGGGGGGGGGGGGGGGGGGGGGGGGGGGGGGGGGGGGGGGGGGGGGGGGGGGGGGGGGGGGGGGGGGGGGGGGGGGGGGGGGGGGGGGGGGGGGGGGGGGGGGGGGGGGGGGGGGGGGGGGGGGGGGGGGGGGGGGGGGGGGGGGGGGGGGGGGGGGGGGGGGGGGGGGGGGGGGGGGGGGGGGGGGGGGGGGGGGGGGGGGGGGGGGGGGGGGGGGGGGGGGGGGGGGGGGGGGGGGGGGGGGGGGGGGGGGGGGGGGGGGGGGGGGGGGGGGGGGGGGGGGGGGGGGGGGGGGGGGGGGGGGGGGGGGGGGGGGGGGGGGGGGGGGGGGGGGGGGGGGGGGGGGGGGGGGGGGGGGGGGGGGGGGGGGGGGGGGGGGGGGGGGGGGGGGGGGGGGGGGGGGGGGGGGGGGGGGGGGGGGGGGGGGGGGGGGGGGGGGGGGGGGGGGGGGGGGGGGGGGGGGGGGGGGGGGGGGGGGGGGGGGGGGGGGGGGGGGGGGGGGGGGGGGGGGGGGGGGGGGGGGGGGGGGGGGGGGGGGGGGGGGGGGGGGGGGGGGGGGGGGGGGGGGGGGGGGGGGGGGGGGGGGGGGGGGGGGGGGGGGGGGGGGGGGGGGGGGGGGGGGGGGGGGGGGGGGGGGGGGGGGGGGGGGGGGGGGGGGGGGGGGGGGGGGGGGGGGGGGGGGGGGGGGGGGGGGGGGGGGGGGGGGGGGGGGGGGGGGGGGGGGGGGGGGGGGGGGGGGGGGGGGGGGGGGGGGGGGGGGGGGGGGGGGGGGGGGGGGGGGGGGGGGGGGGGGGGGGGGGGGGGGGGGGGGGGGGGGGGGGGGGGGGGGGGGGGGGGGGGGGGGGGGGGGGGGGGGGGGGGGGGGGGGGGGGGGGGGGGGGGGGGGGGGGGGGGGGGGGGGGGGGGGGGGGGGGGGGGGGGGGGGGGGGGGGGGGGGGGGGGGGGGGGGGGGGGGGGGGGGGGGGGGGGGGGGGGGGGGGGGGGGGGGGGGGGGGGGGGGGGGGGGGGGGGGGGGGGGGGGGGGGGGGGGGGGGGGGGGGGGGGGGGGGGGGGGGGGGGGGGGGGGGGGGGGGGGGGGGGGGGGGGGGGGGGGGGGGGGGGGGGGGGGGGGGGGGGGGGGGGGGGGGGGGGGGGGGGGGGGGGGGGGGGGGGGGGGGGGGGGGGGGGGGGGGGGGGGGGGGGGGGGGGGGGGGGGGGGGGGGGGGGGGGGGGGGGGGGGGGGGGGGGGGGGGGGGGGGGGGGGGGGGGGGGGGGGGGGGGGGGGGGGGGGGGGGGGGGGGGGGGGGGGGGGGGGGGGGGGGGGGGGGGGGGGGGGGGGGGGGGGGGGGGGGGGGGGGGGGGGGGGGGGGGGGGGGGGGGGGGGGGGGGGGGGGGGGGGGGGGGGGGGGGGGGGGGGGGGGGGGGGGGGGGGGGGGGGGGGGGGGGGGGGGGGGGGGGGGGGGGGGGGGGGGGGGGGGGGGGGGGGGGGGGGGGGGGGGGGGGGGGGGGGGGGGGGGGGGGGGGGGGGGGGGGGGGGGGGGGGGGGGGGGGGGGGGGGGGGGGGGGGGGGGGGGGGGGGGGGGGGGGGGGGGGGGGGGGGGGGGGGGGGGGGGGGGGGGGGGGGGGGGGGGGGGGGGGGGGGGGGGGGGGGGGGGGGGGGGGGGGGGGGGGGGGGGGGGGGGGGGGGGGGGGGGGGGGGGGGGGGGGGGGGGGGGGGGGGGGGGGGGGGGGGGGGGGGGGGGGGGGGGGGGGGGGGGGGGGGGGGGGGGGGGGGGGGGGGGGGGGGGGGGGGGGGGGGGGGGGGGGGGGGGGGGGGGGGGGGGGGGGGGGGGGGGGGGGGGGGGGGGGGGGGGGGGGGGGGGGGGGGGGGGGGGGGGGGGGGGGGGGGGGGGGGGGGGGGGGGGGGGGGGGGGGGGGGGGGGGGGGGGGGGGGGGGGGGGGGGGGGGGGGGGGGGGGGGGGGGGGGGGGGGGGGGGGGGGGGGGGGGGGGGGGGGGGGGGGGGGGGGGGGGGGGGGGGGGGGGGGGGGGGGGGGGGGGGGGGGGGGGGGGGGGGGGGGGGGGGGGGGGGGGGGGGGGGGGGGGGGGGGGGGGGGGGGGGGGGGGGGGGGGGGGGGGGGGGGGGGGGGGGGGGGGGGGGGGGGGGGGGGGGGGGGGGGGGGGGGGGGGGGGGGGGGGGGGGGGGGGGGGGGGGGGGGGGGGGGGGGGGGGGGGGGGGGGGGGGGGGGGGGGGGGGGGGGGGGGGGGGGGGGGGGGGGGGGGGGGGGGGGGGGGGGGGGGGGGGGGGGGGGGGGGGGGGGGGGGGGGGGGGGGGGGGGGGGGGGGGGGGGGGGGGGGGGGGGGGGGGGGGGGGGGGGGGGGGGGGGGGGGGGGGGGGGGGGGGGGGGGGGGGGGGGGGGGGGGGGGGGGGGGGGGGGGGGGGGGGGGGGGGGGGGGGGGGGGGGGGGGGGGGGGGGGGGGGGGGGGGGGGGGGGGGGGGGGGGGGGGGGGGGGGGGGGGGGGGGGGGGGGGGGGGGGGGGGGGGGGGGGGGGGGGGGGGGGGGGGGGGGGGGGGGGGGGGGGGGGGGGGGGGGGGGGGGGGGGGGGGGGGGGGGGGGGGGGGGGGGGGGGGGGGGGGGGGGGGGGGGGGGGGGGGGGGGGGGGGGGGGGGGGGGGGGGGGGGGGGGGGGGGGGGGGGGGGGGGGGGGGGGGGGGGGGGGGGGGGGGGGGGGGGGGGGGGGGGGGGGGGGGGGGGGGGGGGGGGGGGGGGGGGGGGGGGGGGGGGGGGGGGGGGGGGGGGGGGGGGGGGGGGGGGGGGGGGGGGGGGGGGGGGGGGGGGGGGGGGGGGGGGGGGGGGGGGGGGGGGGGGGGGGGGGGGGGGGGGGGGGGGGGGGGGGGGGGGGGGGGGGGGGGGGGGGGGGGGGGGGGGGGGGGGGGGGGGGGGGGGGGGGGGGGGGGGGGGGGGGGGGGGGGGGGGGGGGGGGGGGGGGGGGGGGGGGGGGGGGGGGGGGGGGGGGGGGGGGGGGGGGGGGGGGGGGGGGGGGGGGGGGGGGGGGGGGGGGGGGGGGGGGGGGGGGGGGGGGGGGGGGGGGGGGGGGGGGGGGGGGGGGGGGGGGGGGGGGGGGGGGGGGGGGGGGGGGGGGGGGGGGGGGGGGGGGGGGGGGGGGGGGGGGGGGGGGGGGGGGGGGGGGGGGGGGGGGGGGGGGGGGGGGGGGGGGGGGGGGGGGGGGGGGGGGGGGGGGGGGGGGGGGGGGGGGGGGGGGGGGGGGGGGGGGGGGGGGGGGGGGGGGGGGGGGGGGGGGGGGGGGGGGGGGGGGGGGGGGGGGGGGGGGGGGGGGGGGGGGGGGGGGGGTCTTTTCATGATCTACTTGCATAGAAATTTTACTACTCTCCACATAAGCAAATGTATTATCATCAATAGTAGTGGGAGCAAACTCAACAAAATAACTATCATGTGAAGCATAATCCAATTGAGAACTAAAATCATGATGACAAGTTCCATGATTATCATTATTCTTTATAGAATACATATCATCACAATAATCATCATTAATAGCAATTTTATTCTCATAATCAATTGAAACCTCTTCTGAAATAGTGGATTCATCACTAAATAAAGTCATGACCTCTCCAAATCCACTTTCATCAATATACTCATCATAAATAGGAGGCATGCTTTCATCATAATAAATTTGCTCATCAAAACTTGGGGGACAAAACATATCATCTTCATCAAACATAGCATCCCCAAGCTTGTGGCTTTGCATATCATTAGCATCATGGGTATTCAAAGAATTCATACTAACAACATTGCAATCATGCTCATCATTCACATATTTTATGCCAAGCATTCTATGTAATTCTTCTTCTAGTACTTGAGCACAATTTTCCTTCCCATCATTTTCACGAAAGACATTAAAAAGATGAAGCATATGAGGCATACTTAATTCCATTTTTTTGTAGTTTTCTTTTATAGACTAAACTAGTGATAAAACAAGAAACTAAAAGATTCGATTGCAAGATCTAAAGATATACCTTCAAGCACTCACCTCCCCGGCAACGGCGCCAGAAACTGCTTGATGTCTACTACGCAACCTTCTTCTTGTAGACGTTGTTGGGCCTCCAAGTGCAGAGGTTTGTAGGACAGTAGCAAATTTCCTAAGGTTTATCAATCCGTGGGAGGCGTAGGATGAAGATGGTCTCTCTCAAGGGGGGGGGGGGGGGGGGGGGGGGGGGGGGGGGGGGGGGGGGGGGGGGGGGGGGGGGGGGGGGGGGGGGGGGGGGGGGGGGGGGGGGGGGGGGGGGGGGGGGGGGGGGGGGGGGGGGGGGGGGGGGGGGGGGGGGGGGGGGGGGGGGGGGGGGGGGGGGGGGGGGGGGGGGGGGGGGGGGGGGGGGGGGGGGGGGGGGGGGGGGGGGGGGGGGGGGGGGGGGGGGGGGGGGGGGGGGGGGGGGGGGGGGGGGGGGGGGGGGGGGGGGGGGGGGGGGGGGGGGGGGGGGGGGGGGGGGGGGGGGGGGGGGGGGGGGGGGGGGGGGGGGGGGGGGGGGGGGGGGGGGGGGGGGGGGGGGGGGGGGGGGGGGGGGGGGGGGGGGGGGGGGGGGGGGGGGGGGGGGGGGGGGGGGGGGGGGGGGGGGGGGGGGGGGGGGGGGGGGGGGGGGGGGGGGGGGGGGGGGGGGGGGGGGGGGGGGGGGGGGGGGGGGGGGGGGGGGGGGGGGGGGGGGGGGGGGGGGGGGGGGGGGGGGGGGGGGGGGGGGGGGGGGGGGGGGGGGGGGGGGGGGGGGGGGGGGGGGGGGGGGGGGGGGGGGGGGGGGGGGGGGGGGGGGGGGGGGGGGGGGGGGGGGGGGGGGGGGGGGGGGGGGGGGGGGGGGGGGGGGGGGGGGGGGGGGGGGGGGGGGGGGGGGGGGGGGGGGGGGGGGGGGGGGGGGGGGGGGGGGGGGGGGGGGGGGGGGGGGGGGGGGGGGGGGGGGGGGGGGGGGGGGGGGGGGGGGGGGGGGGGGGGGGGGGGGGGGGGGGGGGGGGGGGGGGGGGGGGGGGGGGGGGGGGGGGGGGGGGGGGGGGGGGGGGGGGGGGGGGGGGGGGGGGGGGGGGGGGGGGGGGGGGGGGGGGGGGGGGGGGGGGGGGGGGGGGGGGGGGGGGGGGGGGGGGGGGGGGGGGGGGGGGGGGGGGGGGGGGGGGGGGGGGGGGGGGGGGGGGGGGGGGGGGGGGGGGGGGGGGGGGGGGGGGGGGGGGGGGGGGGGGGGGGGGGGGGGGGGGGGGGGGGGGGGGGGGGGGGGGGGGGGGGGGGGGGGGGGGGGGGGGGGGGGGGGGGGGGGGGGGGGGGGGGGGGGGGGGGGGGGGGGGGGGGGGGGGGGGGGGGGGGGGGGGGGGGGGGGGGGGGGGGGGGGGGGGGGGGGGGGGGGGGGGGGGGGGGGGGGGGGGGAAGTTTGGGGTTATATAAGAGGTGTTGGAGTCGGGAACAAGTCAGGGGGGTCTCCAGGCTGTCCACGAGGTAGGGAGGCGCGCCCAGGGGGGGTGGGCGCGCCCCCACCCTCGTGGGCAGCCCAGGACTCTCCTGGCCCAACTCTTTTACTCCAGGGCCTTCTTCTGGTCCAAAAATAAGTTCCGTGAAGTTTCAGGTCAATTGGACTCCGTTTGGTTTTCCTTTCCTGCGATACTCAAAAACAAGGAAAAACAGAAACTGGCACTGGGCTCTAGGTTAATAGGTTAGTCCCAAAAATCATATAAAATAGCATATAAATGCATATAAAACATCCTAGATGGATAATATAATAGCATGGAACAATCAAAAATTATAGATACGTTGGAGACGTATCAAGCATCCCCAAGCTTAATTCCTGCTCGTCCTCGAGTAGGTAAATGATAAAAACAGAATTTTTGATGTGGAATGCTACCTAACATATTTATCAATGTAATTCTCTTTATTGTGGCAAGAATATTCAGATCCATAAGATTCAAAACAAAAGTTTAATATTGACAAAAAATAATAATACTTCAAGCATACTAACAAAGCAATCATGTCTTCTCAAAATAACATGGCCAAACAAAGCTATCCCTACAAAAGCAATCAAGCACTCACCTCCCCGGCAATGACGCCAGAAACTGCTTGATGTCTACTATGCAACCTTCTTCTTGTAGACGTTGTTGGGCCTCCAAGTGCAGAGGTTTGTAGGACAGTAGCAAATTTCCCTCAAGTGGATGACCTAAGGTTTATCAATCCATTGGAGGCGTAGGATGAAGATGGTCTCTCTCAAACAACCCTGCAACCAAATAACGGGGGGGGGGGGGGGGGGTGTTTTTGCAGGGCATGATGTGATGTGGTATGGTCAAGACATGATGTGATATACGTTATTGTATGATATGATCATGTTTTATAAAAGTTATCGGCAACTGGCAGGAGCCTATGGTTGTCGCTTTATTGTATGAAATGCAATCGCCATGTAATTGCTTTACTTTATCACTATGCGTTAGCGATAATTGTAGAAGCAATAGTTGGCGAGACGACAGCGACGCTATGATGGAGATCAAGGTGTCAAGCCGGTGACGATGGAGATCATAACGGTGCTTTGGAGATGGAGATGAAAGGCACAAGATGATGATGGCCATATCATGTCACATATTTTGATTGCATGTGATGTTTATCTTTTATGCATCTTATTTTGCTTAGTACGGCGGTAGCATTATAAGATGATACCTGAGTATGCACCATTGCGACAGTTCGTTGTGCCGAGACACCACGTGATGATCGGGTGTGATAAGCTCTACGTTCACATACAACGAGTGCAAGACAATTTTGCACGTGCGGAATACTCAGGTTAAACTTGATGAGCCTAGCATGTACAGACATGGCCTCGGAACACTGAGATCGAAAGGTCGAACGTGAATCATATAGTAGATATGATCAACATAGAGATGTTCACCATTGAAAACTACTCCATCTCACGCGATGATCGGACTTGGTTTAGTTGATATGGATCACGTGATCATTTAGATGACTCGAGGGATGTCTATCTAAGTGGGAGTTCTTAAGTAATATGATTAATTGAACTTAATTTATCATGAACTTAGTCCTGATAGTATTTGCATATCTATGTTGTAGATCAATAGCTCGCGTATAGCTCCCCTGTTTTATTTTTGATATGTTCCTAGAGAAAACTAAGTTGAAAGATGATAGTAGCAATGATGCGGACTGGATCCGTGATCTAAGGATTATTCTCGTTGCTGCACAGAATAATTATGTCCTTGATGCACCGCTAGGTGACAGACCTATTGCAGGAGCAGATGTAGACGTTATGAACGTTTGACAAGCTCGGTATGATGACTACTTGATAGTTTACCGCACCATGCTTTTTGGCTTAGAACCGGGACTTCAAAAACCATTTTGAACGCCACGGAGCATCTGAGATGTTCCAAGAGCTGAAATTGGTATTTCAGACTCATGCCCGTGTTGAGAGGTATGAGACCTCAGACAAGTACTTTGCCTACAAGATGGAGGAGAATAGCTCAGCTAGTGAGCATGTGCTCAGAATGTCTGGGTACTACAATCACTTGAATCAAGTGGGAGTTATTCTTCCAGATAATATAGTGATTGCCAGAGTTCTCTAGTCACTATCACCAAGTTACTAGAACTTCGTGATGAACTATAATAAGCAAGGGATGACGAAAACGATTCCCAAGCTCTTCGCGATGCTGAAATCAGCGAAGGTAGAAATCAAGAAAGAGCATCCAGTGTTGATGGTTAACAAGACCACTAGTTTCAAGAAAAGAGGGCAAGGGAAAGATAGGGAACTTCTAGAAGAATGGCAAGCAAGTTGCCACTCCCGTGAAGAATCCCAAAGCTGGACCTAAGCCTGAAACTGAGTGCTTCTACTGCAAAGGGAATGGTCACTGGAAATGGAACTGCCCCAAATGCTTGGCGGATAAGAAGGATGGCAAAGTGAACAAAGGTATATTTGATATACATGTTATTGATGTGTACTTTACTAGTGTTCATAGTAGCCCCTGGGTATTTGATACCGGTTCAGTTGCTAAGATTAGTAACTTGAAACAGGAGTTACAAAATGAACAGAGACTAGTTAAGGGTGAGGTGACGATGTGTGTTGGAAGTGATTCCAAGGTTGATAAGATCACCGTCGCATACTCCCTCTACCTTCGGGATTAGTATTTGACCTAAATAAATGTTATTTGGTATTTGCGTTGAGCATGAATATGATTGGATCATGTTTATTGTGATACGGTTATTCATTTAAGCCAGAGAATAATTGTTGTTCTGTTTACATGAATAAAACCTTCTATGGTCTTACATCCAATGTAAATGGTTTACTGAATCTCGATCGCAGTGATACACATATTGATAATATTAATGCCAAAAGATGCAAAGTTAATAATGATAGTGCAACATATTCGTGGCACTGCCGTTTAGGTCATATTGGTGTAAAGCGCATGAAGAAACTTCATTCAGATGGACTTTTGGAATCACTTGATTATGAAGCATTTGATACTTGCGAACCATGGGCAAGATGACTAAAACTCCGTTCTCCGGAACAATGGAGCGAGCCAATGACTTATTGGAAATAATACATACCGATGTATGCGGTCCAATGAGTGTTGAGGCTCGCGGCGGGTATCATTATTTTTTGACCTTCACAGATGATTTGAGCAGATATGAGTATATCTACTTAATGAAACACAAGTATGAAACATTTGAAAAGTTCGAAGAATTTCAGAGTGAAGTGGAGAATCATCGTAACAAGAAAATAAAGTTTCTATGATCTGATCGCAGAGGCGAAGGGGGGGGGGGGGGGGGGGGGGGGGGGGGGGGGGGGGGGGGGGGGGGGGGGGGGGGGGGGGGGGGGGGGGGGGGGGGGGGGGGGGGGGGGGGGGGGGGGGGGGGGGGGGGGGGGGGGGGGGGGGGGGGGGGGGGGGGGGGGGGGGGGGGGGGGGGGGGGGGGGGGGGGGGGGGGGGGGGGGGGGGGGGGGGGGGGGGGGGGGGGGGGGGGGGGGGGGGGGGGGGGGGGGGGGGGGGGGGGGGGGGGGGGGGGGGGGGGGGGGGGGGGGGGGGGGGGGGGGGGGGGGGGGGGGGGGGGGGGGGGGGGGGGGGGGGGGGGGGGGGGGGGGGGGGGGGGGGGGGGGGGGGGGGGGGGGGGGGGGGGGGGGGGGGGGGGGGGGGGGGGGGGGGGGGGGGGGGGGGGGGGGGGGGGGGGGGGGGGGGGGGGGGGGGGGGGGGGGGGGGGGGGGGGGGGGGGGGGGGGGGGGGGGGGGGGGGGGGGGGGGGGGGGGGGGGGGGGGGGGGGGGGGGGGGGGGGGGGGGGGGGGGGGGGGGGGGGGGGGGGGGGGGGGGGGGGGGGGGGGGGGGGGGGGGGGGGGGGGGGGGGGGGGGGGGGGGGGGGGGGGGGGGGGGGGGGGGGGGGGGGGGGGGGGGGGGGGGGGGGGGGGGGGGGGGGGGGGGGGGGGGGGGGGGGGGGGGGGGGGGGGGGGGGGGGGGGGGGGGGGGGGGGGGGGGGGGGGGGGGGGGGGGGGGGGGGGGGGGGGGGGGGGGGGGGGGGGGGGGGGGGGGGGGGGGGGGGGGGGGGGGGGGGGGGGGGGGGGGGGGGGGGGGGGGGGGGGGGGGGGGGGGGGGGGGGGGGGGGGGGGGGGGGGGGGGGGGGGGGGGGGGGGGGGGGGGGGGGGGGGGGGGGGGGGGGGGGGGGGGGGGGGGGGGGGGGGGGGGGGGGGGGGGGGGGGGGGGGGGGGGGGGGGGGGGGGGGGGGGGGGGGGGGGGGGGGGGGGGGGGGGGGGGGGGGGGGGGGGGGGGGGGGGGGGGGGGGGGGGGGGGGGGGGGGGGGGGGGGGGGGGGGGGGGGGGGGGGGGGGGGGGGGGGGGGGGGGGGGGGGGGGGGGGGGGGGGGGGGGGGGGGGGGGGGGGGGGGGGGGGGGGGGGGGGGGGGGGGGGGGGGGGGGGGGGGGGGGGGGGGGGGGGGGGGGGGGGGGGGGGGGGGGGGGGGGGGGGGGGGGGGGGGGGGGGGGGGGGGGGGGGGGGGGGGGGGGGGGGGGGGGGGGGGGGGGGGGGGGGGGGGGGGGGGGGGGGGGGGGGGGGGGGGGGGGGGGGGGGGGGGGGGGGGGGGGGGGGGGGGGGGGGGGGGGGGGGGGGGGGGGGGGGGGGGGGGGGGGGGGGGGGGGGGGGGGGGGGGGGGGGGGGGGGGGGGGGGGGGGGGGGGGGGGGGGGGGGGGGGGGGGGGGGGGGGGGGGGGGGGGGGGGGGGGGGGGGGGGGGGGGGGGGGGGGGGGGGGGGGGGGGGGGGGGGGGGGGGGGGGGGGGGGGGGGGGGGGGGGGGGGGGGGGGGGGGGGGGGGGGGGGGGGGGGGGGGGGGGGGGGGGGGGGGGGGGGGGGGGGGGGGGGGGGGGGGGGGGGGGGGGGGGGGGGGGGGGGGGGGGGGGGGGGGGGGGGGGGGGGGGGGGGGGGGGGGGGGGGGGGGGGGGGGGGGGGGGGGGGGGGGGGGGGGGGGGGGGGGGGGGGGGGGGGGGGGGGGGGGGGGGGGGGGGGGGGGGGGGGGGGGGGGGGGGGGGGGGGGGGGGGGGGGGGGGGGGGGGGGGGGGGGGGGGGGGGGGGGGGGGGGGGGGGGGGGGGGGGGGGGGGGGGGGGGGGGGGGGGGGGGGGGGGGGGGGGGGGGGGGGGGGGGGGGGGGGGGGGGGGGGGGGGGGGGGGGGGGGGGGGGGGGGGGGGGGGGGGGGGGGGGGGGGGGGGGGGGGGGGGGGGGGGGGGGGGGGGGGGGGGGGGGGGGGGGGGGGGGGGGGGGGGGGGGGGGGGGGGGGGGGGGGGGGGGGGGGGGGGGGGGGGGGGGGGGGGGGGGGGGGGGGGGGGGGGGGGGGGGGGGGGGGGGGGGGGGGGGGGGGGGGGGGGGGGGGGGGGGGGGGGGGGGGGGGGGGGGGGGGGGGGGGGGGGGGGGGGGGGGGGGGGGGGGGGGGGGGGGGGGGGGGGGGGGGGGGGGGGGGGGGGGGGGGGGGGGGGGGGGGGGGGGGGGGGGGGGGGGGGGGGGGGGGGGGGGGGGGGGGGGGGGGGGGGGGGGGGGGGGGGGGGGGGGGGGGGGGGGGGGGGGGGGGGGGGGGGGGGGGGGGGGGGGGGGGGGGGGGGGGGGGGGGCAAAATTTGGAGATGTCATATGATGTTTTTAAATCACTTTTATACAAAAATATCTTTTATTCTTGAAATATTTTGAGCTCTACACCCAATTTTCTTCTCTGGTCCAGAGAGCAATTTTGCACTACAACCCTTTTAAATATTTGTTTCTAGCTTACACCAAAATTTTGGGATGTCAGTAGGAGCATACCATTTCATTATATGCAAAAATCCAGGGTTGTTCCTTGAAAATTTTGAGTGAAACAACCTCATCTTTATTCTGGCCCAACATGATGGTTTGTACAGCAACCACATTTTTAGTTGCTCCTTTATCCATGATTCCTCTTCCTACTTGTAGTCCTCCATGTTAAACTCCTAAGTCCAGGAGCATGCAACCATTGGCACATTTTTGGTTCATGAAATAATGCCCTTCACCTCCTGTCCAGATTTGAAGTTCTGCAAAACTTGCACTAGCAAGTTTATGCTTTTCACTAACTAACCTCACCAACCTCTTGTGCCTCCAAAGAGACACTGATCTGGAAGAATTTGCCCCTCCAAGACCTGCCTAGATGCCTCTGGCATTTTATCAAACACCCTGTGGGCATGGACAGATTTGGCATGATTGTAAGTTTGTGTTGTGAACTTTCCCATCTGTCCAAACCAAGTTGTCTAGTAGCCTTCTATATGTCTCTAACCTAGGCTTGTGGATTTGCATTAGCTTCCTAGCAACTTGGCTCGCCCTGGCATTTCGTCGAACGAGTGCCGTGCACGCCGGGGGGGGGGGGGGGGGGGGGGGGGGGGGGGGGGGGGGGGGGGGGGGGGGGGGGGGGGGGGGGGGGGGGGGGGGGGGGGGGGGGGGGGGGGGGGGGGGGGGGGGGGGGGGGGGGGGGGGGGGGGGGGGGGGGGGGGGGGGGGGGGGGGGGGGGGGGGGGGGGGGGGGGGGGGGGGGGGGGGGGGGGGGGGGGGGGGGGGGGGGGGGGGGGGGGGGGGGGGGGGGGGGGGGGGGGGGGGGGGGGGGGGGGGGGGGGGGGGGGGGGGGGGGGGGGGGGGGGGGGGGGGGGGGGGGGGGGGGGGGGGGGGGGGGGGGGGGGGGGGGGGGGGGGGGGGGGGGGGGGGGGGGGGGGGGGGGGGGGGGGGGGGGGGGGGGGGGGGGGGGGGGGGGGGGGGGGGGGGGGGGGGGGGGGGGGGGGGGGGGGGGGGGGGGGGGGGGGGGGGGGGGGGGGGGGGGGGGGGGGGGGGGGGGGGGGGGGGGGGGGGGGGGGGGGGGGGGGGGGGGGGGGGGGGGGGGGGGGGGGGGGGGGGGGGGGGGGGGGGGGGGGGGGGGGGGGGGGGGGGGGGGGGGGGGGGGGGGGGGGGGGGGGGGGGGGGGGGGGGGGGGGGGGGGGGGGGGGGGGGGGGGGGGGGGGGGGGGGGGGGGGGGGGGGGGGGGGGGGGGGGGGGGGGGGGGGGGGGGGGGGGGGGGGGGGGGGGGGGGGGGGGGGGGGGGGGGGGGGGGGGGGGGGGGGGGGGGGGGGGGGGGGGGGGGGGGGGGGGGGGGGGGGGGGGGGGGGGGGGGGGGGGGGGGGGGGGGGGGGGGGGGGGGGGGGGGGGGGGGGGGGGGGGGGGGGGGGGGGGGGGGGGGGGGGGGGGGGGGGGGGGGGGGGGGGGGGGGGGGGGGGGGGGGGGGGGGGGGGGGGGGGGGGGGGGGGGGGGGGGGGGGGGGGGGGGGGGGGGGGGGGGGGGGGGGGGGGGGACTATTGTACTCCCTTGCCAAATCAGTGCAGGGTATACAATAGATCTGGTATATAGCATGACATACTTTATAGAACCTATGGCCAAGGCATAGGGAATGACTTTCATTCTCTTTCTATCTTCTGCTGTGGTCGGGCTTTGAGTCTTACTCAACTTCACACCTTGTAATACAGGCAAGAACTCTTTCTTTGACTGCTCCATTTTGAACTACTTCAAAATCTTGTCAAGGTATGTATTCATTGAAAAAACTTATCAAGCGTCTTGATCTATCTCTATAGATCTTGGAGCTCAATATGTAAGCAGCTTCACCGAAGTCTTTCTTTGAAAAATTCCTTTCAAACACTCCTTTATGCTTGACAGAATAATTCTACATTATTTCCGATCAACAATATGTCATTCACATATACTTATCAGAAATGCTGTAGTGCTCCCACTCACTTTCTTGTAAATACAGGCTTCACCGCAAGTCTGTATAAAACTATATGTTTTGATCAACTCATCAAAGCGTATATTCCAACTCCGAGATGCTTGTACCAGTCCACAGATGGATCGCTGGAGTTTGCACATTTTGTTAGCACCTTTCGGGGGGGGGGGGGGGGGGGGGGGGGGGGGGGGGGGGGGGGGGGGGGGGGGGGGGGGGGGGGGGGGGGGGGGGGGGGGGGGGGGGGGGGGGGGGGGGGGGGGGGGGGGGGGGGGGGGGGGGGGGGGGGGGGGGGGGGGGGGGGGGGGGGGGGGGGGGGGGGGGGGGGGGGGGGGGGGGGGGGGGGGGGGGGGGGGGGGGGGGGGGGGGGGGGGGGGGGGGGGGGGGGGGGGGGGGGGGGGGGGGGGGGGGGGGGGGGGGGGGGGGGGGGGGGGGGGGGGGGGGGGGGGGGGGGGGGGGGGGGGGGGGGGGGGGGGGGGGGGGGGGGGGGGGGGGGGGGGGGGGGGGGGGGGGGGGGGGGGGGGGGGGGGGGGGGGGGGGGGGGGGGGGGGGGGGGGGGGGGGGGGGGGGGGGGGGGGGGGGGGGGGGGGGGGGGGGGGGGGGGGGGGGGGGGGGGGGGGGGGGGGGGGGGGGGGGGGGGGGGGGGGGGGGGGGGGGGGGGGGGGGGGGGGGGGGGGGGGGGGGGGGGGGGGGGGGGGGGGGGGGGGGGGGGGGGGGGGGGGGGGGGGGGGGGGGGGGGGGGGGGGGGGGGGGGGGGGGGGGGGGGGGGGGGGGGGGGGGGGGGGGGGGGGGGGGGGGGGGGGGGGGGGGGGGGGGGGGGGGGGGGGGGGGGGGGGGGGGGGGGGGGGGGGGGGGGGGGGGGGGGGGGGGGGGGGGGGGGGGGGGGGGGGGGGGGGGGGGGGGGGGGGGGGGGGGGGGGGGGGGGGGGGGGGGGGGGGGGGGGGGGGGGGGGGGGGGGGGGGGGGGGGGGGGGGGGGGGGGGGGGGGGGGGGGGGGGGGGGGGGGGGGGGGGGGGGGGGGGGGGGGGGGGGGGGGGGACTTTGGTTTCTTGCCAAACCACAGTTCATAAGGTGTCGTCTCAACGGATTTTAGATGGTGCCCTATTTAACGTGAATGCAGCTGTCTCTAATGCATAACCCAAAAACGATAGTGGTAGATCGGTAAGAGACATCATAGATCGCACCATATCTAAGAAAGTACGGTTATGACGTTCGGACACACCATTACACTGTGGTGTTCCAGGTGGCGTGAGTAGTGAAACTATTTCACATTGTTTTAACTGAAGGCCAAACTCGTAACTCAAATATTTCACCTCTGCGATCATATCGTAGAAACTTTTATTTTCTTGTTACGATGATTCTCCACTTCACTCTGAAATTCTTTTCAAATGTTTCAGACTTGTGTTTCATCAAGTAGATATACCCATATCTGCTCAAATCATCTGTGAAGGTCAGAAAATAATGATACTTGCCGCGAGCCTTAACACTCATCGGACCGCATACATCAGTATGTATTATTTCCAATAAGTCAGTTGCTCGCTCCATTGTTCTGGAGAACGGAGTCTTAGTCATCTTGCCCATTAGGCATGGTTCGCAAGCATCAAGTGATTCATAATCAAGTGATTCCAAAAACCCATCAGCATGTAGTTTCTTCATGCGCTTTACACCAATATGACCTAAACGGCAGTGCCACAAATAAGGTGCACTATCATTATTAACTTTGCATCTTTTGGCTTCAATATTATGAAAATGTGTATCACCATGATCGAGATCCAACAAACCATTTTCATTGGGTGTATGACCATAGAAGGTTTTATTCATGTAAATAGAACAACAATTATTCTCTAACTTACATGAATAACCGTTTTGCAATAAACATGATCCAATCATATTCATGCTCAACGCAAACACTAAATAACATTTATTTTAGGTTCAACACTAATCCCGAAAGTATAGGGAGTGTGCGATGATGATCATATCAATCTTGGAACCACTTCCAATACACATCATCACTTCACCCTTAACTAGTCTCTGTTCATTCTGCAACTCCCATTTCGAGTTACTACTCTTAGTAACAGAACCAGTATCAAATACCGAGGGGTTGCTATAAACACTAGTAAAGTACACATCAATAACATGTATATCAAATATAGCTTTGTTCACTTTGCCATCCTTCTTATCCACCAAATACTTGGGGCAGTTCCGCTCCCAGTGACCAGTCCCTTTGCAGTAGAAGCACTCAGTTTCAGGCTTAGGTCCAGACTTGGGCTTTTTCACTTGAGCAGCAACTTGCTTGCCATTCTTCTTGAAGTTCCCCTTTCTTCCCTTTGTCCCTTTACTTGAAACTAGTGGTCTTGTTCACCATCAACACTTGATGCTCTTTCTTGATTTCTACCTTCATCGATTTCAGCATCGCGAAGAGCTCGGGAATTACTTTCATCATCCCTTGCATATTATAGTTCATCACGAAGCTCTAGTAACTTGGTGATAGTGACTAGAGAATTCTTGTCAATTACTATCTTATCTGGAAGATTAACTCCCACTTGATTCAAGCAATTGTAGTACCCATACAATCTGAGCACATGCTCACTGGTTGAGCTATTATCCTCCATCTTGTAGGCAAAGTACTGTCAGAGGTCTCATACCTCTCGACACGGGCATGAGTATGAAATACCAATTTCAACTCTTGGAACATCTTATATGCTCCGTGGCGTTCAAAACATTTTTGAAGTCTCGGTTCTAAGCCGTAAAGCATGGTGCACTTAACTATCAAGTAGTCATCATACCGAGCTTTTGTCAAAACGTTCATAACATCTGCATCTGCTCCTGCAATAGGTCTGTCACCTTGCAGTGCATCAAGGACATAATACTTCTATGCAGCAATGAGGATAAACCTCAGATCACGGATCCAATCCGCATCATTGCTACTAACATCTTTCAACTTAGTTTTCTCTAGGAACATATAAAAATTAAACGGGGAGCAACATCACGAGCTATTGATCTACAACATAGATATGCTAATACTACCAGGACTAAATTCATGATAAATTAAAGTTCAATTAATCATATTACTTAAGAACTCCCACTTAG
>JAAAWM010009151.1:0-19951 GCA_036873465.1 Thinopyrum obtusiflorum
CCTCGGCGTCGGCTTTTGCTCCACCACCGCCACCACCGCCACCGCCCCCCGAGCCGGATTAGCTTATCTTTTTAGCTTTCTTTGGGGCTTGTCCTGCTGTGCCCCCAGCGTGACTCTATGACTTGATTGTACTTTGTACTGATGTGTTGGATGCTTGGTTCGTTGCTTTATAATATAAAGCGCGGGGAAACCCTTTTTCGTAAAGAGCCAGCGCCGCGCCCTTGAGGTTACGCGCCGCCGCCGGTGCAGGTGGTTGAGGCCGAGGATGCAGTGCAGTGAGCCAGTGAGCAGCAGGCGTGACCTCGAGCCACTTAGAGTTACGGCTCGGTCGGAACCGAAACGTGCCGGTCGGTTGCCCTATTGGCACGCGGGGGTTTGGGAGCACTCCATGGTCGCCGGCCGCCGGAGCTCGGAGAGGCAACCGGACATGAATTAAAAAAAAGATAGAAGAGAAGAAAATGGTTGGGCTCTCTTAGCCCGGCCCAAGACAAAAAGGCCTCCTCCTGCGTGCCCAACCAGAGAGAGAGAGGGGGTGGCCGTTAAATTCAGTTCGTCCCCGCCCTCGTCCCCCTCCCCGCGTACTCGTCGCTCGAAACCTTCTTCCTCCTCCCACCTCCGTCCCAACTCCCAACGCCACCGCGCCGCACTGCGACCCCCTACCCGAAGCCAGCCACCGCACCGCACCCTCCTCCCCCTCCACTCCAAACCACCTCGTGCTCCCTCCGCAAGCCCGCGTCCTCTGCGATGAAGCAAATTGGCCAGCGGCCACCGCCTTCGGAGCCGGTGCCACGCCCACCGCCGACGCCGGGGAGCTGGATCAGGATCTTGCGCTCCGTAGCCTCTTCATTGGGGTTATCTATCCGCTCGCTCGTGATGCTGCTGTGGCGCGAATGCCGCTTACCGGCGAGCCAAGAAGAGGAGGAGCGCAATGATGCCAAGAACAAGAACGAGACAGGCGGCAAAGATGATGAGGATCGCCTGAAGAAGACGGAGATTGCCGCCAGGAAACGAGCAAGGCAGAAGGCCAAGAAAGCGGCCAGAAAGGAGGCCCAGGCGAAGGCCAAGGCGAAGGCCAAGAAGACCAAGAAGGAGGCCAAGGCGGAGGAAAAGAAGAAGAGGCAGGAGGAGGAGGCCATGAAGAGGAAAGAAGAGGAGGAGGCGGCCAAGGAGGAGGCCAGGATCAGGGAAGAAGAGCAGAAGGCAGCCAAGGAGAAGGCCAGGCAGAAGCTTGCCGAGGACAAGAAAAAGGCTGACCTGGAGGAGGCCAAGAGAAGGCAGCGGGAGGACGCCTCGCGGAGGAAGGAGGAGGCCCAGATGGAGGAGGAGGACAGGCAAAGGAGGCGGGGGGGGGGGGGGGGGGGGGGGGGGGGGGGGGGGGGGGGGGGGGGGGGGGGGGGGGGGGGGGGGGGGGGGGGGGGGGGGGGGGGGGGGGGGGGGGGGGGGGGGGGGGGGGGGGGGGGGGGGGGGGGGGGGGGGGGGGGGGGGGGGGGGGGGGGGGGGGGGGGGGGGGGGGGGGGGGGGGGGGGGGGGGGGGGGGGGGGGGGGGGGGGGGGGGGGGGGGGGGGGGGGGGGGGGGGGGGGGGGGGGGGGGGGGGGGGGGGGGGGGGGGGGGGGGGGGGGGGGGGGGGGGGGGGGGGGGGGGGGGGGGGGGGGGGGGGGGGGGGGGGGGGGGGGGGGGGGGGGGGGGGGGGGGGGGGGGGGGGGGGGGGGGGGGGGGGGGGGGGGGGGGGGGGGGGGGGGGGGGGGGGGGGGGGGGGGGGGGGGGGGGGGGGGGGGGGGGGGGGGGGGGGGGGGGGGGGGGGGGGGGGGGGGGGGGGGGGGGGGGGGGGGGGGGGGGGGGGGGGGGGGGGGGGGGGGGGGGGGGGGGGGGGGGGGGGGGGGGGGGGGGGGGGGGGGGGGGGGGGGGGGGGGGGGGGGGGGGGGGGGGGGGGGGGGGGGGGGGGGGGGGGGGGGGGGGGGGGGGGGGGGGGGGGGGGGGGGGGGGGGGGGGGGGGGGGGGGGGGGGGGGGGGGGGGGGGGGGGGGGGGGGGGGGGGGGGGGGGGGGGGGGGGGGGGGGGGGGGGGGGGGGGGGGGGGGGGGGGGGGGGGGGGGGGGGGGGGGGGGGGGGGGGGGGGGGGGGGGGGGGGGGGGGGGGGGGGGGGGGGGGGGGGGGGGGGGGGGGGGGGGGGGGGGGGGGGGGGGGGGGGGGGGGGGGGGGGGGGGGGGGGGGGGGGGGGGGGGGGGGGGGGGGGGGGGGGGGGGGGGGGGGGGGGGGGGGGGGGGGGGGGGGGGGGGGGGGGGGGGGGGGGGGGGGGGGGGGGGGGGGGGGGGGGGGGGGGGGGGGGGGGGGGGGGGGGGGGGGGGGGGGGGGGGGGGGGGGGGGGGGGGGGGGGGGGGGGGGGGGGGGGGGGGGGGGGGGGGGGGGGGGGGGGGGGGGGGGGGGGGGGGGGGGGGGGGGGGGGGGGGGGGGGGGGGGGGGGGGGGGGGGGGGGGGGGGGGGGGGGGGGGGGGGGGGGGGGGGGGGGGGGGGGGGGGGGGGGGGGGGGGGGGGGGGGGGGGGGGGGGGGGGGGGGGGGGGGGGGGGGGGGGGGGGGGGGGGGGGGGGGGGGGGGGGGGGGGGGGGGGGGGGGGGGGGGGGGGGGGGGGGGGGGGGGGGGGGGGGGGGGGGGGGGGGGGGGGGGGGGGGGGGGGGGGGGGGGGGGGGGGGGGGGGGGGGGGGGGGGGGGGGGGGGGGGGGGGGGGGGGGGGGGGGGGGGGGGGGGGGGGGGGGGGGGGGGGGGGGGGGGGGGGGGGGGGGGGGGGGGGGGGGGGGGGGGGGGGGGGGGGGGGGGGGGGGGGGGGGGGGGGGGGGGGGGGGGGGGGGGGGGGGGGGGGGGGGGGGGGGGGGGGGGGGGGGGGGGGGGGGGGGGGGGGGGGGGGGGGGGGGGGGGGGGGGGGGGGGGGGGGGGGGGGGGGGGGGGGGGGGGGGGGGGGGGGGGGGGGGGGGGGGGGGGGGGGGGGGGGGGGGGGGGGGGGGGGGGGGGGGGGGGGGGGGGGGGGGGGGGGGGGGGGGGGGGGGGGGGGGGGGGGGGGGGGGGGGGGGGGGGGGGGGGGGGGGGGGGGGGGGGGGGGGGGGGGGGGGGGGGGGGGGGGGGGGGGGGGGGGGGGGGGGGGGGGGGGGGGGGGGGGGGGGGGGGGGGGGGGGGGGGGGGGGGGGGGGGGGGGGGGGGGGGGGGGGGGGGGGGGGGGGGGGGGGGGGGGGGGGGGGGGGGGGGGGGGGGGGGGGGGGGGGGGGGGGGGGGGGGGGGGGGGGGGGGGGGGGGGGGGGGGGGGGGGGGGGGGGGGGGGGGGGGGGGGGGGGGGGGGGGGGGGGGGGGGGGGGGGGGGGGGGGGGGGGGGGGGGGGGGGGGGGGGGGGGGGGGGGGGGGGGGGGGGGGGGGGGGGGGGGGGGGGGGGGGGGGGGGGGGGGGGGGGGGGGGGGGGGGGGGGGGGGGGGGGGGGGGGGGGGGGGGGGGGGGGGGGGGGGGGGGGGGGGGGGGGGGGGGGGGGGGGGGGGGGGGGGGGGGGGGGGGGGGGGGGGGGGGGGGGGGGGGGGGGGGGGGGGGGGGGGGGGGGGGGGGGGGGGGGGGGGGGGGGGGGGGGGGGGGGGGGGGGGGGGGGGGGGGGGGGGGGGGGGGGGGGGGGGGGGGGGGGGGGGGGGGGGGGGGGGGGGGGGGGGGGGGGGGGGGGGGGGGGGGGGGGGGGGGGGGGGGGGGGGGGGGGGGGGGGGGGGGGGGGGGGGGGGGGGGGGGGGGGGGGGGGGGGGGGGGGGGGGGGGGGGGGGGGGGGGGGGGGGGGGGGGGGGGGGGGGGGGGGGGGGGGGGGGGGGGGGGGGGGGGGGGGGGGGGGGGGGGGGGGGGGGGGGGGGGGGGGGGGGGGGGGGGGGGGGGGGGGGGGGGGGGGGGGGGGGGGGGGGGGGGGGGGGGGGGGGGGGGGGGGGGGGGGGGGGGGGGGGGGGGGGGGGGGGGGGGGGGGGGGGGGGGGGGGGGGGGGGGGGGGGGGGGGGGGGGGGGGGGGGGGGGGGGGGGGGGGGGGGGGGGGGGGGGGGGGGGGGGGGGGGGGGGGGGGGGGGGGGGGGGGGGGGGGGGGGGGGGGGGGGGGGGGGGGGGGGGGGGGGGGGGGGGGGGGGGGGGGGGGGGGGGGGGGGGGGGGGGGGGGGGGGGGGGGGGGGGGGGGGGGGGGGGGGGGGGGGGGGGGGGGGGGGGGGGGGGGGGGGGGGGGGGGGGGGGGGGGGGGGGGGGGGGGGGGGGGGGGGGGGGGGGGGGGGGGGGGGGGGGGGGGGGGGGGGGGGGGGGGGGGGGGGGGGGGGGGGGGGGGGGGGGGGGGGGGGGGGGGGGGGGGGGGGGGGGGGGGGGGGGGGGGGGGGGGGGGGGGGGGGGGGGGGGGGGGGGGGGGGGGGGGGGGGGGGGGGGGGGGGGGGGGGGGGGGGGGGGGGGGGGGGGGGGGGGGGGGGGGGGGGGGGGGGGGGGGGGGGGGGGGGGGGGGGGGGGGGTATTCATCCGCTTGGAGGAAATGACCCCAAGGCCTCCTTGGTCCTTAGGCTTATAGATCTCAGACCATTTCACCATGTGGTACTTATGTTTATTGTTCTCTCCCGCCCAGAAGAATCTGGAAAGGAGTTTGGTGACCTCATGATGAAGGGATTCATGTAAACTATAGAATCCCATGACATACATCAGTAGGCTAATAAGGGAGGAGTTCATCAGAATCACTCGAGCGGCTTTGGAGAGCCATCTCCCCTGCCAAGGCTCCATCCTAGGTTGGAGCTTGGCGATTATTGGACGGAAGTCCTTCTCCAGTAGGCGCGTGTCACTAAGTGGCATGCCAAGGTAAGTAGTCGGGAAGGACCCCAAGCGGCAGTTCAAGCGATTGACAATTCGCTGAGCTTCCGTCTAAGAATATCCCAGGACCATCACCTCACTTTTGGCGAAGTTAATTTTGAGGCCCGACATTTCCTGAAAGCAGAGGAGGAGGAACTTGAGGTTTTGAATATCCTCATCCGATCCTTCCACCATCATAATGGTGTCGTCAGCATATTGGAGGTGGGTCAGACCTCCATTGGCCACAAGATGGGGGCAAATCCCCCTAATGTGGCCGACGCGCTTGGCCGAATCAAGGATCGAAGCGAGGGCATCAACCACAAGGTTGAAGAGAAATGGGGATATCAGGTCTCCCTATCGTACCCCTTGGCCAGTCATGAAGTATGGCCCGACCTCCCCATTTATGTTCACAGCCGTTCGACCACTCATCACTAACTGCATCCACTAATAGAAAAAGGGTCAAATGTTCAGCTCATTAGTCCCGGTTTGTATTTGAGCCGGCACTAATGTGACCATTAGTGCCGGTTCCAACGGCTAGGCGGGCCGCTCTCATTAGTACCGGTTCGTGCCAAACTTTTAGCACCGGTTCGTGCCACGAGCCGGTACTAAAGAGAGTGGTGGCAGAATGTTGTCAGTCTGGGGCCCCTCCAGCACCTTTAGTACCGGTTCGTGCCTCGAACCGGTACTAAAGGTCGTCCTATATAAACCCTTTGTCCACCCGCGCTCTGTTCTTCCCCCTTTCCCCTCTCCTCTCTGTTCTTCCCTTCTTCCTCTCGAGCTCATCACACATTTTTCCCAAATTTTGTCAAGATTTGAAGGCCCCCATCCATTCAAATGATCACAAAGGTTAGCAACTTTGTCCTTTCATCTCTCATTGCTAGATTAGCTCTTGCAATGGTTTATATAGTGATTAATTTGTGGGTTTTAGTAATTTGGGAGGAATTATATGTGGTAGTATTTGATTTATATGCAATTTGAGGTCAAAATAATACTTAGTTTGCATATGTAGGTGTGGTTTACTTAGTGCCTTCTAAATCTCTGTCGTAACCACCGTCGATCGCCCGCACCGTCCCGTCGCCGTCACCACCTTGTGGTGCGCCTCTTGTTCTTATCTTTTTTATATAAAAAATTCATGTTTGTGTGATTTGGATATATAGTTACTCGTATAATTATCTTACCCGTACGTTGTTTGTTATACATAGTGCCATGGTTTTGATATCCGTCCCCGTCGGCCCTCGTCCGTGTTATGATTCGGATGTGGTATATTCTATTTTAAAACTATTTTTTGCATTTCGTGTTTATGACAAATTATGCCCATCAAGTTGACATAGATATTTTTATCTAGGAGATATGTGAACCGGAAATTCCAACCGACCCTATTGTCAAGAGGTTAAATTTAGTTGAAAGAGAAAACGAGTATTTGAAAGAAAAATTGAAAAGAATTGAGGGGGAGAAGATGGAATTGGAGTTGCATGTTGCCAATGTCGTCGATGATCACAAGATCAAGATGGAGAAAATGCGCTTGAAGATTAGAAAGATTAGAAAATATGCCATTGATAGTGAGGCTTGGTATCATTATGCTGTTGGATCAATTGTTACCTTAGTTGCGATCTTGATCGCATTTGTTGTTGCATTTAAATGCTTTAGCTAGAGAGTTATTTATTTGTTGCATTTAAGTGTTGTATGAACTTTAAGTATGAACTTGTATTAATTTGGTCTTTTCGGTGTTGTGTAATGAAGATGAGCCAACAATGGATGTACGATGACCGATGCTCTCCCGAGTTCATTAATGGCGTGCATACTTTTCTGCTTGTGGCTGAGGCAAACAAGCGGGCGGATGGTTTTATGCCTTGTCCATGTGCTGGCTGTAAGAATGATCACAATTACTCTAACTCAAGAACCATTCACATCCACCTGTTTGAGTCTGGTTCCATGCCCCACTATAATGTTTGGACCAAGCACGGAGAAAGAGGGGTTATTGAAGGAAATATGCCCTAGAGGCAATAATAAAGTTGTTATTTTATATTTCCTTATATCATGATAAATGTTTATTATTCATGCTAGAATTGTATTAACCGGAAACTTGATACATGTGTGAATACATAGACAAACAGAGTGGCACTAGTATGCCTCTACTTGACTAGCTCGTTGAATCAAAGATGGTTATGTTTCCTAGCCATAGACATGAGTTGTCATTTGATTAACGGGATCACATCATTAGAGAATGATGTGATTGACTTGACCCATTCCGTTAGCTTAGCACTTGATCGTTTAGTATATTGCTATTGCTTTCTTCATGACTTATACATGTTCCTATGACTATGAGATTATGCAACTCCCGAATACCGAAGGAACACTTTGTGTGCTACCAAACGTCACAACGCAACTGGGTGATTATAAAGGTGCTCTACAGGTGTCTCTGATGGTGTTTGTTGAGTTGGCATAGATCGAGATTAGGATTTGTCACTCCGATTGTCGGAGAGGTATCTCTGGGCCCTCTCGGTAATGCACATCACTATAAGCCTTGCAAGCAATGTGACTAATGAGTTAGTCGTGGGATGATGCATTACGGAACGAGTAAAGAGACTTGCCGGTAACGAGATTGAATTAGGTATTGAGATACCAACGATCGAATCTCGGGCAAGTAACATACCGATGACAGGGGGGGGGGGGGGGGGGGGGGGGGGGGGGGGGGGGGGGGGGGGGGGGGGGGGGGGGGGGGGGGGGGGGGGGGGGGGGGGGGGGGGGGGGGGGGGGGGGGGGGGGGGGGGGGGGGGGGGGGGGGGGGGGGGGGGGGGGGGGGGGGGGGGGGGGGGGGGGGGGGGGGGGGGGGGGGGGGGGGGGGGGGGGGGGGGGGGGGGGGGGGGGGGGGGGGGGGGGGGGGGGGGGGGGGGGGGGGGGGGGGGGGGGGGGGGGGGGGGGGGGGGGGGGGGGGGGGGGGGGGGGGGGGGGGGGGGGGGGGGGGGGGGGGGGGGGGGGGGGGGGGGGGGGGGGGGGGGGGGGGGGGGGGGGGGGGGGGGGGGGGGGGGGGGGGGGGGGGGGGGGGGGGGGGGGGGGGGGGGGGGGGGGGGGGGGGGGGGGGGGGGGGGGGGGGGGGGGGGGGGGGGGGGGGGGGGGGGGGGGGGGGGGGGGGGGGGGGGGGGGGGGGGGGGGGGGGGGGGGGGGGGGGGGGGGGGGGGGGGGGGGGGGGGGGGGGGGGGGGGGGGGGGGGGGGGGGGGGGGGGGGGGGGGGGGGGGGGGGGGGGGGGGGGGGGGGGGGGGGGGGGGGGGGGGGGGGGGGGGGGGGGGGGGGGGGGGGGGGGGGGGGGGGGGGGGGGGGGGGGGGGGGGGGGGGGGGGGGGGGGGGGGGGGGGGGGGGGGGGGGGGGGGGGGGGGGGGGGGGGGGGGGGGGGGGGGGGGGGGGGGGGGGGGGGGGGGGGGGGGGGGGGGGGGGGGGGGGGGGGGGGGGGGGGGGGGGGGGGGGGGGGGGGGGGGGGGGGGGGGGGGGGGGGGGGGGGGGGGGGGGGGGGGGGGGGGGGGGGGGGGGGGGGGGGGGGGGGGGGGGGGGGGGGGGGGGGGGGGGGGGGGGGGGGGGGGGGGGGGGGGGGGGGGGGGGGGGGGGGGGGGGGGGGGGGGGGGGGGGGGGGGGGGGGGGGGGGGGGGGGGGGGGGGGGGGGGGGGGGGGGGGGGGGGGGGGGGGGGGGGGGGGGGGGGGGGGGGGGGGGGGGGGGGGGGGGGGGGGGGGGGGGGGGGGGGGGGGGGGGGGGGGGGGGGGGGGGGGGGGGGGGGGGGGGGGGGGGGGGGGGGGGGGGGGGGGGGGGGGGGGGGGGGGGGGGGGGGGGGGGGGGGGGGGGGGGGGGGGGGGGGGGGGGGGGGGGGGGGGGGGGGGGGGGGGGGGGGGGGGGGGGGGGGGGGGGGGGGGGGGGGGGGGGGGGGGGGGGGGGGGGGGGGGGGGGGGGGGGGGGGGGGGGGGGGGGGGGGGGGGGGGGGGGGGGGGGGGGGGGGGGGGGGGGGGGGGGGGGGGGGGGGGGGGGGGGGGGGGGGGGGGGGGGGGGGGGGGGGGGGGGGGGGGGGGGGGGGGGGGGGGGGGGGGGGGGGGGGGGGGGGGGGGGGGGGGGGGGGGGGGGGGGGGGGGGGGGGGGGGGGGGGGGGGGGGGGGGGGGGGGGGGGGGGGGGGGGGATATCACATCACAACATGCCCTACAAAAACAAGTTAGACGTCCTCTACTTTGTAGTTGCAAGTTTTACGTGGCTGCTACGGGCTGAGCAAGAACCGTTCTTACCTATGCATCAAAACCACAACGATTTTTTCGTCAAGTATGTGCTGTTTTAACCTTCAACAAGGACCGGGCATAGCCACACTCAATTCAACAAAAGTTGGAGAAACTGACACCCCCAGCCACCTGTGTGCGAAGCACGTCGGTAAAACCAGTCTCGCATAAGCGTACGCGTAATGTCGGTCCGGGTCGCTTCATCCAACAATACCGCCGAATCAAAGTATGACATGCTGGTAAGCAGTATGACTATTATCGCCCACAACTCACTTGTGTTCTACTCGTGCATATAACATCTACGCATAGACCTGGCTCTGATGCCACTGTTGGGGAACGTAGTATTTCAAAAAATTTGCCTACGATCACGCAAGATCTATCTAGTAGAAGCATAGCAACGAGCAGGGAGAGTGTGTCTACGTACCCTCGTAGACCGAAAGCGGAAGCGTTATGACAACGCGGTTGATGTAGTCATACGTCTTCACGATCCGACCGATCCTAGTACCGAAAGTACGGCACCTCCGCGATCTGCACACGTTCGGCTCGGTGACGTCCCACGAACTCTCGATCCAGCTGAGTGTCGAGGGAGAGCTTTGTCAGCACGACGGCGTGATGACGGTGATGATGAAGCTACCGGCGCAGGGCTTCGTCTAAGCACTGCAACGATATGACCGAGGTGGATTATGGTGGAGGGGGCACCGCACACGGCTAAGAGATCAATGATCAACTTGTGTGTCTATGGGGTGCCCCCTCCCCCGTATATAAAGGAGTGGAGGAGGGGGACAGGGACGGCCTCCTAGGCTCGCCCAAGGGGGGAGTCCTACTCCCGGTGGGAGTAGGATCCCCCCTTCCCAAGTTGGAGTAGGAGAGGGAAGGAAGGGGGAGAACGAGAGAAGGAAAGGGGGGCCGGCCCCCTTCCCAATTCAGATTGGGCTTGGGGGGGCGCGCCCCCACCTTGGCCGCCTCCTCCTCCTTTCCACTATGGCCCATTAAGGCCCATTGACTCCCCGGGGGGTTCCGGTAACCCCCCGGTACTCCGGTATATGCCCGAACTCTCTCGGGGGGGGGGGGGGGGGGGGGGGGGGGGGGGGGGGGGGGGGGGGGGGGGGGGGGGGGGGGGGGGGGGGGGGGGGGGGGGGGGGGGGGGGGGGGGGGGGGGGGGGGGGGGGGGGGGGGGGGGGGGGGGGGGGGGGGGGGGGGGGGGGGGGGGGGGGGGGGGGGGGGGGGGGGGGGGGGGGGGGGGGGGGGGGGGGGGGGGGGGGGGGGGGGGGGGGGGGGGGGGGGGGGGGGGGGGGGGGGGGGGGGGGGGGGGGGGGGGGGGGGGGGGGGGGGGGGGGGGGGGGGGGGGGGGGGGGGGGGGGGGGGGGGGGGGGGGGGGGGGGGGGGGGGGGGGTGTCATCGGTATGTTACTTGCCCGAGATTCGATCGTTGGTATCTCAATACCTAATTCAATCTCGTTACCGGCAAGTCTCTTTACTCGTTCCGTAATGCATCATCCCACGACTAACTCATTAGTCACATTGCTTGCAAGGCTTATAGTGATGTGCATTACCGAGAGGGCCCAGAGATACCTCTCCGACAATCGGAGTGACAAATCCTAATCTCGATCTATGCCAACTCAACAAACACCATCAGAGACACCTGTAGAGCACCTTTATAATCACCCAGTTGCGTTGTGACGTTTGGTAGCACACAAAGTGTTCCTTCGGTATTCGGGAGTTGCATAATCTCATAGTCATAGGAACATGTATAAGTCATGAAGAAAGCAATAGCAATATACTAAACGATCAAGTGCTAAGCTAACGGAATGGGTCAAGTCAATCACATCATTCTCTAATGATGTGATCCCGTTAATCAAATGACAACTCATGTCTATGGCTAGGAAACATAACCATCTTTGATTCAACGAGCTAGTCAAGTAGAGGCATACTAGTGCCACTCTGTTTGTCTATGTATTCACACATGTATCAAGTTTCCGGTTAATACAATTCTAGCATGAATAATAAACATTTATCATGATATAAGGAAATATAAAATAACAACTTTATTATTGCCTCTAGGGCATATTTCCTTCAATAACCCCTCTTTCTCCGTGCTTGGTCCAAACATTATAGTGGGGCATGGAACCAGACTCAAACAGGTGGATGTGAATGGTTCTTGAGTTAGAGTAATTGTGATCATTCTTACAGCCAGCACATGGACAAGGCATAAAACCATCCGCCCGCTTGTTTGCCTCAGCCACAAGCAGAAAAGTATGCACGCCATTAATGAACTCGGGAGAGCATCGGTCATCGTACATCCATTGTTGGCTCATCTTCATTACACAACACCGAAAAGACCAAATTAATACAAGTTCATACTTAAAGTTCATACAACACTTAAATGCAACAAATAAATAACTCTCTAGCTAAAGCATTTAAATGCAACAACAAATGCGATCAAGATCGCAACTAAGGTAACAATTGATCCAACAGCATAATGATACCAAGCCTCACTATCAATGGCATATTTTCTAATCTTTCTAATCTTCAAGCGCATTTTCTCCATCTTGATCTTGTGATCATCGACGACATTGGCAACATGCAACTCCAATTCCATCTTCTCCCCCTCAATTCTTTTCAATTTTTCTTTCAAATACTCGTTTTCTCTTTCAACTAAATTTAACCTCTTGACAATAGGGTCGGTTGGAATTTCCGGTTCACATATCTCCTAGATAAAAATATCTATGTCAACTTGATGGGCATAATTTGTCATAAACACGAAATGCAAAAAATAGTTTTAAAATAGAATATACCACATCCGAATCATAACACGGACGAGGGCCGACGGGGACGGATATCAAAACCATGGCACTATGTATAACAAACAACGTACGGGTAAGATAATTATACGAGTAACTATATATCCAAATCACACAAACATGAATTTTTTATATAAAAAAGATAAGAACAAGAGGCGCACCACAAGGTGGTGACGGCGACGGGACGGTGCGGGCGATCGACGGTGGTTACGACAGAGATTTAGAAGGCACTAAGTAAACCACACCTACATATGCAAACTAAGTATTATTTTGACCTCAAATTGCATATAAATCAAATACTACCACATATAATTCCTCCCAAATTACTAAAACCCACAAATTAATCACTATATAAACCATTGCAAGAGCTAATCTAGCAATGAGAGATGAAAGGACAAAGTTGCTAACCTTTGTGATCATTTGAATGGATGGGGGCCTTCAAATCTTGACAAAATTTGGGAAAAATGTGTGATGAGCTCGAGAGGAAGAAGGGAAGAACAGAGAGGAGAGGGGAAAGGGGGAAGAACAGAGCGCGGGTGGACAAAGGGTTTATATAGGACGACCTTTAGTACCGGTTCGAGGCACGAACCGGTACTAAAGGTGCTGGAGGGGCCCCAGACTGACAACATTCTGCCACCACTCTCTTTAGTACCGGCTCGTGGCACGAACCGGTGCTAAAAGTTTGGCACGAACCGGTACTAATGAGAGCGGCCCGCCTAGCCGTTGGAACCGGCACTAATGGTCACATTAGTGCCGGCTCAAATACAAACCGGGACTAATGAGCTGAACATTTGACCCTTTTTCTATTAGTGGATGCAGTTAGTGATGAGTGGTCGAACGGCTGTGAACATAAATGGGGAGGTCGGGCCATACTTCATGACTGGCCAAGGGGTACGATAGGGAGACCTGATATCCCCATTTCTCTTCAACCTTGTGGTTGATGCCCTCGCTTCGATCCTTGATTCGGCCAAGCGCGTCGGCCACATTAGGGGGATTTGCCCCCATCTTGTGGCCAATGGAGGTCTGACCCACCTCCAATATGCTGACGACACCATTATGATGGTGGAAGGATCGGATGAGGATATTCAAAACCTCAAGTTCCTCCTCCTCTGCTTTCAGGAAATGTCGGGCCTCAAAATTAACTTCGCCAAAAGTGAGGTGATGGTCCTGGGATATTCTTAGACGGAAGCTCAGCGAATTGTCAATCGCTTGAACTGCCGCTTGGGGTCCTTCCCGACTACTTACCTTGGCATGCCACTTAGTGACACGCGCCTACTGGAGAAGGACTTCCGTCCAATAATCGCCAAGCTCCAACCTAGGATGGAGCCTTGGCAGGGGAGATGGCTCTCCAAAGCCGCTCGAGTGATTCTGATGAACTCCTCCCTTATTAGCCTACTGATGTATGTCATGGGATTCTATAGTTTACATGAATCCCTTCATCATGAGGTCACCAAACTCCTTTCCAGATTCTTCTGGGCGGGAGAGAACAATAAACATAAGTACCACATGGTGAAATGGTCTGAGATCTATAAGCCTAAGGACCAAGGAGGCCTTGGGGTCATTTCCTCCAAGCGGATGAATAGGGGGGGGGGGGGGGGGGGGGGGGGGGGGGGGGGGGGGGGGGGGGGGGGGGGGGGGGGGGGGGGGGGGGGGGGGGGGGGGGGGGGGGGGGGGGGGGGGGGGGGGGGGGGGGGGGGGGGGGGGGGGGGGGGGGGGGGGGGGGGGGGGGGGGGGGGGGGGGGGGGGGGGGGGGGGGGGGGGGGGGGGGGGGGGGGGGGGGGGGGGGGGGGGGGGGGGGGGGGGGGGGGGGGGGGGGGGGGGGGGGGGGGGGGGGGGGGGGGGGGGGGGGGGGGGGGGGGGGGGGGGGGGGGGGGGGGGGGGGGGGGGGGGGGGGGGGGGGGGGGGGGGGGGGGGGGGGGGGGGGGGGGGGGGGGGGGGGGGGGGGGGGGGGGGGGGGGGGGGGGGGGGGGGGGGGGGGGGGGGGGGGGGGGGGGGGGGGGGGGGGGGGGGGGGGGGGGGGGGGGGGGGGGGGGGGGGGGGGGGGGGGGGGGGGGGGGGGGGGGGGGGGGGGGGGGGGGGGGGGGGGGGGGGGGGGGGGGGGGGGGGGGGGGGGGGGGGGGGGGGGGGGGGGGGGGGGGGGGGGGGGGGGGGGGGGGGGGGGGGGGGGGGGGGGGGGGGGGGGGGGGGGGGGGGGGGGGGGGGGGGGGGGGGGGGGGGGGGGGGGGGGGGGGGGGGGGGGGGGGGGGGGGGGGGGGGGGGGGGGGGGGGGGGGGGGGGGGGGGGGGGGGGGGGGGGGGGGGGGGGGGGGGGGGGGGGGGGGGGGGGGGGGGGGGGGGGGGGGGGGGGGGGGGGGGGGGGGGGGGGGGGGGGGGGGGGGGGGGGGGGGGGGGGGGGGGGGGGGGGGGGGGGGGGGGGGGGGGGGGGGGGGGGGGGGGGGGGGGGGGGGGGGGGGGGGGGGGGGGGGGGGGGGGGGGGGGGGGGGGGGGGGGGGGGGGGGGGGGGGGGGGGGGGGGGGGGGGGGGGGGGGGGGGGGGGGGGGGGGGGGGGGGGGGGGGGGGGGGGGGGGGGGGGGGGGGGGGGGGGGGGGGGGGGGGGGGGGGGGGGGGGGGGGGGGGGGGGGGGGGGGGGGGGGGGGGGGGGGGGGGGGGGGGGGGGGGGGGGGGGGGGGGGGGGGGGGGGGGGGGGGGGGGGGGGGGGGGGGGGGGGGGGGGGGGGGGGGGGGGGGGGGGGGGGGGGGGGGGGGGGGGGGGGGGGGGGGGGGGGGGGGGGGGGGGGGGGGGGGGGGGGGGGGGGGGGGGGGGGGGGGGGGGGGGGGGGGGGGGGGGGGGGGGGGGGGGGGGGGGGGGGGGGGGGGGGGGGGGGGGGGGGGGGGGGGGGGGGGGGGGGGGGGGGGGGGGGGGGGGGGGGGGGGGGGGGGGGGGGGGGGGGGGGGGGGGGGGGGGGGGGGGGGGGGGGGGGGGGGGGGGGGGGGGGGGGGGGGGGGGGGGGGGGGGGGGGGGGGGGGGGGGGGGGGGGGGGGGGGGGGGGGGGGGGGGGGGGGGGGGGGGGGGGGGGGGGGGGGGGGGGGGGGGGGGGGGGGGGGGGGGGGGGGGGGGGGGGGGGGGGGGGGGGGGGGGGGGGGGGGGGGGGGGGGGGGGGGGGGGGGGGGGGGGGGGGGGGGGGGGGGGGGGGGGGGGGGGGGGGGGGGGGGGGGGGGGGGGGGGGGGGGGGGGGGGGGGGGGGGGGGGGGGGGGGGGGGGGGGGGGGGGGGGGGGGGGGGGGGGGGGGGGGGGGGGGGGGGGGGGGGGGGGGGGGGGGGGGGGGGGGGGGGGGGGGGGGGGGGGGGGGGGGGGGGGGGGGGGGGGGGGGGGGGGGGGGGGGGGGGGGGGGGGGGGGGGGGGGGGGGGGGGGGGGGGGGGGGGGGGGGGGGGGGGGGGGGGGGGGGGGGGGGGGGGGGGGGGGGGGGGGGGGGGGGGGGGGGGGGGGGGGGGGGGGGGGGGGGGGGGGGGGGGGGGGGGGGGGGGGGGGGGGGGGGGGGGGGGGGGGGGGGGGGGGGGGGGGGGGGGGGGGGGGGGGGGGGGGGGGGGGGGGGGGGGGGGGGGGGGGGGGGGGGGGGGGGGGGGGGGGGGGGGGGGGGGGGGGGGGGGGGGGGGGGGGGGGGGGGGGGGGGGGGGGGGGGGGGGGGGGGGGGGGGGGGGGGGGGGGGGGGGGGGGGGGGGGGGGGGGGGGGGGGGGGGGGGGGGGGGGGGGGGGGGGGGGGGGGGGGGGGGGGGGGGGGGGGGGGGGGGGGGGGGGGGGGGGGGGGGGGGGGGGGGGGGGGGGGGGGGGGGGGGGGGGGGGGGGGGGGGGGGGGGGGGGGGGGGGGGGGGGGGGGGGGGGGGGGGGGGGGGGGGGGGGGGGGGGGGGGGGGGGGGGGGGGGGGGGGGGGGGGGGGGGGGGGGGGGGGGGGGGGGGGGGGGGGGGGGGGGGGGGGGGGGGGGGGGGGGGGGGGGGGGGGGGGGGGGGGGGGGGGGGGGGGGGGGGGGGGGGGGGGGGGGGGGGGGGGGGGGGGGGGGGGGGGGGGGGGGGGGGGGGGGGGGGGGGGGGGGGGGGGGGGGGGGGGGGGGGGGGGGGGGGGGGGGGGGGGGGGGGGGGGGGGGGGGGGGGGGGGGGGGGGGGGGGGGGGGGGGGGGGGGGGGGGGGGGGGGGGGGGGGGGGGGGGGGGGGGGGGGGGGGGGGGGGGGGGGGGGGGGGGGGGGGGGGGGGGGGGGGGGGGGGGGGGGGGGGGGGGGGGGGGGGGGGGGGGGGGGGGGGGGGGGGGGGGGGGGGGGGGGGGGGGGGGGGGGGGGGGGGGGGGGGGGGGGGGGGGGGGGGGGGGGGGGGGGGGGGGGGGGGGGGGGGGGGGGGGGGGGGGGGGGGGGGGGGGGGGGGGGGGGGGGGGGGGGGGGGGGGGGGGGGGGGGGGGGGGGGGGGGGGGGGGGGGGGGGGGGGGGGGGGGGGGGGGGGGGGGGGGGGGGGGGGGGGGGGGGGGGGGGGGGGGGGGGGGGGGGGGGGGGGGGGGGGGGGGGGGGGGGGGGGGGGGGGGGGGGGGGGGGGGGGGGGGGGGGGGGGGGGGGGGGGGGGGGGGGGGGGGGGGGGGGGGGGGGGGGGGGGGGGGGGGGGGGGGGGGGGGGGGGGGGGGGGGGGGGGGGGGGGGGGGGGGGGGGGGGGGGGGGGGGGGGGGGGGGGGGGGGGGGGGGGGGGGGGGGGGGGGGGGGGGGGGGGGGGGGGGGGGGGGGGGGGGGGGGGGGGGGGGGGGGGGGGGGGGGGGGGGGGGGGGGGGGGGGGGGGGGGGGGGGGGGGGGGGGGGGGGGGGGGGGGGGGGGGGGGGGGGGGGGGGGGGGGGGGGGGGGGGGGGGGGGGGGGGGGGGGGGGGGGGGGGGGGGGGGGGGGGGGGGGGGGGGGGGGGGGGGGGGGGGGGGGGGGGGGGGGGGGGGGGGGGGGGGGGGGGGGGGGGGGGGGGGGGGGGGGGGGGGGGGGGGGGGGGGGGGGGGGGGGGGGGGGGGGGGGGGGGGGGGGGGGGGGGGGGGGGG
This sequence comes from Thinopyrum obtusiflorum, assembly GCA_036873465.1. Lineage (NCBI taxonomy): Eukaryota > Viridiplantae > Streptophyta > Magnoliopsida > Poales > Poaceae > Thinopyrum > Thinopyrum obtusiflorum. The sequence goes on from JAAAWM010009151.1 coordinate 16,899, forward strand.
GGGGGGGGGGGGGGGGGGGGGGGGGGGGGGGGGGGGGGGGGGGGGGGGGGGGGGGGGGGGGGGGGGGGGGGGGGGGGGGGGGGGGGGGGGGGGGGGGGGGGGGGGGGGGGGGGGGGGGGGGGGGGGGGGGGGGGGGGGGGGGGGGGGGGGGGGGGGGGGGGGGGGGGGGGGGGGGGGGGGGGGGGGGGGGGGGGGGGGGGGGGGGGGGGGGGGGGGGGGGGGGGGGGGGGGGGGGGGGGGGGGGGGGGGGGGGGGGGGGGGGGGGGGGGGGGGGGGGGGGGGGGGGGGGGGGGGGGGGGGGGGGGGGGGGGGGGGGGGGGGGGGGGGGGGGGGGGGGGGGGGGGGGGGGGGGGGGGGGGGGGGGGGGGGGGGGGGGGGGGGGGGGGGGGGGGGGGGGGGGGGGGGGGGGGGGGGGGGGGGGGGGGGGGGGGGGGGGGGGGGGGGGGGGGGGGGGGGGGGGGGGGGGGGGGGGGGGGGGGGGGGGGGGGGGGGGGGGGGGGGGGGGGGGGGGGGGGGGGGGGGGGGGGGGGGGGGGGGGGGGGGGGGGGGGGGGGGGGGGGGGGGGGGGGGGGGGGGGGGGGGGGGGGGGGGGGGGGGGGGGGGGGGGGGGGGGGGGGGGGGGGGGGGGGGGGGGGGGGGGGGGGGGGGGGGGGGGGGGGGGGGGGGGGGGGGGGGGGGGGGGGGGGGGGGGGGGGGGGGGGGGGGGGGGGGGGGGGGGGGGGGGGGGGGGGGGGGGGGGGGGGGGGGGGGGGGGGGGGGGGGGGGGGGGGGGGGGGGGGGGGGGGGGGGGGGGGGGGGGGGGGGGGGGGGGGGGGGGGGGGGGGGGGGGGGGGGGGGGGGGGGGGGGGGGGGGGGGGGGGGGGGGGGGGGGGGGGGGGGGGGGGGGGGGGGGGGGGGGGGGGGGGGGGGGGGGGGGGGGGGGGGGGGGGGGGGGGGGGGGGGGGGGGGGGGGGGGGGGGGGGGGGGGGGGGGGGGGGGGGGGGGGGGGGGGGGGGGGGGGGGGGGGGGGGGGGGGGGGGGGGGGGGGGGGGGGGGGGGGGGGGGGGGGGGGGGGGGGGGGGGGGGGGGGGGGGGGGGGGGGGGGGGGGGGGGGGGGGGGGGGGGGGGGGGGGGGGGGGGGGGGGGGGGGGGGGGGGGGGGGGGGGGGGGGGGGGGGGGGGGGGGGGGGGGGGGGGGGGGGGGGGGGGGGGGGGGGGGGGGGGGGGGGGGGGGGGGGGGGGGGGGGGGGGGGGGGGGGGGGGGGGGGGGGGGGGGGGGGGGGGGGGGGGGGGGGGGGGGGGGGGGGGGGGGGGGGGGGGGGGGGGGGGGGGGGGGGGGGGGGGGGGGGGGGGGGGGGGGGGGGGGGGGGGGGGGGGGGGGGGGGGGGGGGGGGGGGGGGGGGGGGGGGGGGGGGGGGGGGGGGGGGGGGGGGGGGGGGGGGGGGGGGGGGGGGGGGGGGGGGGGGGGGGGGGGGGGGGGGGGGGGGGGGGGGGGGGGGGGGGGGGGGGGGGGGGGGGGGGGGGGGGGGGGGGGGGGGGGGGGGGGGGGGGGGGGGGGGGGGGGGGGGGGGGGGGGGGGGGGGGGGGGGGGGGGGGGGGGGGGGGGGGGGGGGGGGGGGGGGGGGGGGGGGGGGGGGGGGGGGGGGGGGGGGGGGGGGGGGGGGGGGGGGGGGGGGGGGGGGGGGGGGGGGGGGGGGGGGGGGGGGGGGGGGGGGGGGGGGGGGGGGGGGGGGGGGGGGGGGGGGGGGGGGGGGGGGGGGGGGGGGGGGGGGGGGGGGGGGGGGGGGGGGGGGGGGGGGGGGGGGGGGGGGGGGGGGGGGGGGGGGGGGGGGGGGGTCGGTAATGCACATCACTATAAGCCTTGCAAGCAATGTGACTAATGAGTTGGTCGTGGGATGATGCATTACGGAATGAGTAAAGAGACTTGCCGGTAATGAGATTGAACTAGGTATTGAGATACCAACGATCGAATCTCGGGCAAGTAACATACCGATGACAAAGGGAACAACGTATGTTGTTATGCGGTTTGACCGATAAAGATCTTCGTAGAATATGTGGGAACCAATATGAACATCCAGGTTCCGCTATTGGTTATTGACCGAAGACGTGTCTCGGTCATGTCTACATAGTTCTCGAACCCGTAGGGTCCGCAAGCTTAACGTTCGGTGACGATCGGTATTATGAGTTTATGTGTTTTGATGTACCGAAGGTAGTTCAGAGTCCCGGATATGATCACAGACATGATGAGGAGTCTCGAAATGGTCGAGACATAAAGATCGATATATTGGATGACTATGTTTGGACATCGGAAAGGTTTCGAGAGAGTTCGGGCATATACCGGAGTACCGGGGGGTTACCGGAACCCCCCGGGGAGTCAATGGGCCTTAATGGGCCATAGTGGAAAGGAGGAGGAGGCGGCCAAGGTGGGGGCGCGCCCCCCAAGCCCAATCTGAATTGGGAAGGGGGGCCGGCCCCCCTTTCCTTCTCTCCTTCTCCCCCTTCCTTCCCTCTCCTACTCCAACTTGGGAAGGGGGAATCCTACTCCCACCGGGAGTAGGACTCCCCCCTTGGGCGAGCCTAGGAGGTCGTCCCTGTCCCCCTCCTCCACTCCTTTATATACGGGGGAGGGGGCACCCCATAGACACACAAGTTGATCATTGATCTCTTAGCCGTGTGCGGTGCCCCCTCCACCATAATCCACCTCGGTCATATCGTTGCAGTGCTTAGACGAAGCCCTGCGCCGGTAGCTTCATCATCACCGTCATCACGCCATCGTGCTGACGAAGCTCTCCCTCGACACTCAGCTGGATTGAGAGTTCGTGGGACGTCACCGAGCCGAACGTGTGCAGATCGCGGAGGTGCCGTACTTTCGGTACTAGGATCGGTCGGATCATGAAGACGTATGACTACATCAACCGCGTTGTCATAACGCTTCCGCTTTTGGTCTACGAGGGTACGTAGACACACTCTCCCTGCTCGTTGCTATGCTTCTCCTAGATAGATCTTGCGTGATCGTAGGCAAATTTTTTGAAATACTACGTTCCCCAACAGTGGCATCAGAGCCAGGTCTATGCG
>JAAAWM010009152.1:0-20019 GCA_036873465.1 Thinopyrum obtusiflorum
GGGTATGGTTCGAAAAGAGGTAGCATACCTGAGGGTCAGCGGGAAGTGGCTTCACTCATGGTCGTCGTCCTTCGCACGCACTACGGCATCGAGCTTGGGGACGGAGGCCATCCCGCGCGGGCGCTAGGTCTGAGAGGACGGCCTTGTCGTCAGTGCGTGACCCCGCTCGCCGACGACGAGTGCGTCAACGCTGCACGTCCTTTTCTTCCACGGTGGATCTGTGACCACCGGTGAGGAGGGAGAGAGAGGCCGTCTTTTTTAGATCTGGAGAGAGGGTGATAGTGTGAGAAGCAAGTGGGCAGCCCTTAGCAAGAAAGCTCTGAAGCTCCAGCCTATATATCTTTTTTATACTACTAGTACTCGAGGTGGAGCAGTGGTAGAGTAGTTTATATTTTCTCTGCAAACAGTACCGGTTAGTCGTGCTTCAAAACTGAACGGCACGGCATTAAAAAAATAAAGTCGAGAAATAATGCGGCACTTCGGGCCAACGCGGCCAGATCACATTTTGCACGAGAAATTACACACCATGTTTCGTTGACATGTGGTCCCGTTCCAACATGTCAGTGAGACGACGACGAGTCCTTTTGTACAATTTCCGAAAGGACGTGTAGGCCGGGGCGCCTCTTCGTGTACCGTGGCAAACTGGCAACCATCCACCGATTCTTCACCTTTCCCTCTCGATTTGGAACTGCTGTCGCACGCTCTTCCTCCCTCGGGGGGGGGGGGGGGGGGGGGGGGGGGGGGGGGGGGGGGGGGGGGGGGGGGGGGGGGGGGGGGGGGGGGGGGGGGGGGGGGGGGGGGGGGGGGGGGGGGGGGGGGGGGGGGGGGGGGGGGGGGGGGGGGGGGGGGGGGGGGGGGGGGGGGGGGGGGGGGGGGGGGGGGGGGGGGGGGGGGGGGGGGGGGGGGGGGGGGGGGGGGGGGGGGGGGGGGGGGGGGGGGGGGGGGGGGGGGGGGGGGGGGGGGGGGGGGGGGGGGGGGGGGGGGGGGGGGGATCTTGATCGTACACATTTGCGTGTATGATTAGTGTACGATTGAATCGAGGGCATCACAACAAGGCTTGGGCAGGCGCAAATGGAGATTGGGTTGTTTATATTGGGTACAACTATGAGTGGGAACTTGTGAATGTGTACACTTGTCACCGGGTTCCACTTCCAAAAATCTCAGACGACTGCCTAGAGGTTGAGTACACCGGTATTCTACGTGAGTTCAAATATGATCATGGTGATTGTCTTCTACGGAAGATAGCAATTTGTCGAGTTCCCAACCGCTCTTGGGATTACACGAACCATGAAGTTGTTGCTATCTTCGACAAGCTTGTTGCCGTCCTTACTTCCACGCCTCGATGGATATTGCTCAAAAATCAATTTCTGTACACGAATGAGTACTGTGATGCAATTCAATACAAGGGTCTGGTGTTTGCTGCCACCACTCGTGGCACTATTTTTGCATGGAATCCTGATGTTTTCATTACATTTGTCTTCCACCGTAATTATAATTGTTTCATCCACATGCATGCGGGTTAGCTAGTTTCCCTTTACTAATTAACCTTCTTGTGTTTCTAAGGTCCTGTGAACATTCCACCACCTATACTTGAATTTTTTTATAACCAAGGGGGATATGATGATGCTGATGATCACGAGCATGAGGACGAGCAGGACCCATATACTCTACTACTATGTGATCGCCGCTGACGACCTGGAGTAGTTAGGAGGCTCCCAGGCAGGAGGCCTTGCCTTTTTGATTGTTGTTGCTTTTGTGCTAGCCTTCTTAAGGAAAACTTGTCTAACTTATGTCTGTACTCAGATATTGTTGCTTTCGCTAGCTCTTGTGTTTTCGAGCTTATGTATTCGAGCCCTCGAGGCCCCTGGCTTGTAAGGGGGGGGGGGGGGGGGGGGGGGGGGGGGGGGGGGGGGGCTGTTGACACAACGTTACTACCATTTATGAGAAGCAACTGTATCTATACCTCGGACATTGCGGTGGTTCCCTACCCTGCTCCTGATATATGCCGCTTCAGCCTGGATGATCAGTCCTACATTGCTCTCGATATTGACAATAGCTGGCCCTTCCCAGAGCACCTATGGTTCAAAGCAAGTGTTTTCAACGCCAAGGATTGGTTGAGTTGAAGTTCATTTCATTGCTTGTTATTTGTTGTGTGATGAAAACTTCAGTATTTACTAGAATGTTTTGTTGGAAATAATCTATAATCCAACATGTATCATCGTTATCGTTGTGTGTTGATGACTTGTTGTATGTAATGAATGGTACATTTGCAGATGCGTGTCATAGACTCAATTTATGAATGGTTTTCGAGTCACTTCTTGGAGTGTGAGTACCGCAGTAGTATAGCCAGCATCCAGTTAGTATATGAAGTTGCCACAACACATATAGCCAACCTAATATTGGAGTATGCTAGTCCTCCACCGGCGCGCCGCTTCAAATGGCGGAGGAAGTGAGAGGTCGCGTCACCTTGTGTCCAGATCTGAGATGCCACGTGTACCAGATGAATGACTCCAAGTTCGACCACCGTGATGCTAGGTGCGAGCCGAGGAACACTGTTGGAGAGACCCCCCTCATAATTTTCCTACTCCCTCCGTCTAGGTGAATAAGTCATCTTAGGTTGTGCACCGTGACCAAGGAGGAGGGGAAAACGAGAGAACTTAATGTTTATTTGCTAATTAATAGCATTACATGCAATGAACTAACCACTGCATGTCGTGTTTGGTAGTCTCAAGTCATTAAAAGCATGCACACCCACATCTCTTATTGGTTGATATGTCAAGAAACAAGAAACGAGGTAGAAGTTAATGCACTACGCCTAAGTGTTTTTGGATTATTTGGTTTTCGTAAGATGACTTACACACCTAGACGGAGGAAGTACATTGGTCGTTTGATTCATAGGATAGAATGCTATAGGATTTTTTTCCCTATGTAATCATGTTTTAATTGGCAATCTAGCATCCACTCCAACTTTTGTTTCACTTCCTTTGATCCTACGAAGAGAGTACTTGCTCTAAATGATGTGCCGCTGCAAGAGCCGCCTATATTAATTAACCATGCTCTAAAAAGGTGGACCAGCTTTGGCTATAGTAGTACTGTACTAGGTTAGTAGGTGACCTTGCTCTTGGCTCTTCTCCTCTTCCGGAAGTCGAACAATAATGATGGTACTACAGTAGTACTTCTGGCAATCTGACACCAAATGAACTGCTGCACGTCCACCGCTTGTAAGCAAAAGTTTCTCCTTGTGCTGCGAGCCACCGCGCACGCGTTGGCGAGGGAGAAGGCGTAGTAACCAAGCTTATCGTCGTTCTGCGAGTTGACGGGACACATCAAAGTTACGTATTTATTAGTACGCTCTTCAAAAAGGGCCGACCATGTCCATGGCTACCATCCCATGCTCTGTCATTGAGTACGTGCACTATTCACGTGCCATCGAGGAGAGAAAAATATTGCGTAGTACTAGGTGCCATCGAAGTGCACGACTCACTTACGCACTGCATATCTCCATTTTCTTGCATGACACGCCACCTTGATGCTAGATGTCCCGCATGTCATGGAGGCATATAGTATGATTTTGTAAAATGGAGGCATATAGATGTCCCGCGTGTCGGCAAAAAGATGAACAAAGCTCATGTCTTAAACGAAAGAGTGGAAGAACATAGATTCCCGATGACCGAGAAGGAGCAACAAACCTCAGGGTGGAGCATCTGCACTCATAATATTTTATATTATTCAGCGATATAAAATCAACCAAATCTCTCCACGTTCCTATACCATTCTATAGTATGAGAATAACTTTGAACGTAATCCATTGATTCACTCTATCCAATGGTCATAGTTGGAAAATCCAAACAAAACCAAGCATTGGATCAACTCTTTTTTCGAGATCAACTCTTTTAGCACTTAGATTGTTGCCGCCTGCCCACCTATGTCGGATCACGGGTTCCAGCAAAACCCTTAAGGTTTGAACTCTGGGGTGCGCGCGAAGTTCTTTCCCTCCTATCGATCCACGCCCTAGGTTTGCTAAGATCTCGCGGATGGACTTGACGAACTCACAACACGAAAGACACAAGGTTTATACTGGTTTGGGCCACCGTTGTGGTGTAATACCCTACTCCAGTGTGGTGGTGGTGGATTGCCTCTTGGGCTGATGATGAACAGTATAAGGGGAAGAACAGCCTCCTGAGGTTGAGTTGTTCTTGTGCGCTAGTCTGGCTAAGGGTTGGTTCAGGATCCCCCCCCTACTGTGGTGGCTAGCTCTACTTATATAGGCCCTGGTCCTCTTCCCAAATAATGAGAGGGAAGGGAGCCAACAATGGCCAATTTGAAAGGGGACAGCTAGTACAGCTTATCCTGACAAAAGCGGTCTTCGCCTGCAGAAGGCTCTGGTGATGACGCCGCCTTGGGCTCCATGGTGACCTCCGTCTTGCCGTCCGGCTACTCTTAGTCTCGTTGCACCGATATGGAAACCTTTGCCTGATGCCTCGCTACTCCGCGCCTGCGCTTGCTTCCTTAGCACCAAAGGGGAAACAAGGACACTGCGCGTGCTGGCGCCCGCCTGGCGCCCGCCTGATCTCGATCGTCATGGCTCACGTCACGAGAACCTCGCGAGGTTTGCCCCGCCTTGATCTCTCCACTCCTCGCGAGCCAACCTGGTGAGGCCGCTCCTGAGGAGGTCTTGTGTCGTCCGCCTCATGAGGCTTGGCCCCCCCACGAGGGTCTCGATTGCCTTGTTGATGAAGATGGGCCATACGGGCCCACGCACAGAGCCACGCCGTGGGCCGCAGGCAGGCAAGTCTGGGGACCCCCGTTCCCAGAACGCCGACAGTAGCCCCCGGGCCCAAGGCGCGCTCGGGCTTGGCTTCGAGGCGAAGCCAAAGGTCAAGTGCGGAGTGCCGCGGGCCCCCAAAGCCTGTGGCCTTGGTTGACGCGTGGCAGTTGATTGGACGTGGGCGTCTTCGCTTCCCCACGCTGCCTTGGAGTCCGCCTAGCTATGCGGCCCCTGCTACCTACACAGTTATTCTTCCATCGCCCATGCCTTACTTCCCCAATCCCTCTGCTTCCTCGAGACTCTGCCCCTCCTCTCCAATCTGACCTGAGCTCTGCCCGCTTCATCGCCATGGCGCCGAAACAAGCAGACAAGGGGAAGAAGCCTCTGTCTTTGCCAAGTGCGCCTCCAGCTGTCGAGCCTGCAGTCGGCCGATCCTTGGTGCTCAATGATGAGGCCATCGACAAGGTGCGTCCCATGCTCGCCACCAGTTTCAATGAGTGGGGGGAGACGGGGGGGGGGGGGGGGGGGGGGGGGGGGGGGGGGGGGGGGGGGGGGGGGGGGGGGGGGGGGGGGGGGGGGGGGGGGGGGGGGGGGGGGGGGGGGGGGGGGGGGGGGGGGGGGGGGGGGGGGGGGGGGGGGGGGGGGGGGGGGGGGGGGGGGGGGGGGGGGGGGGGGGGGGGGGGGGGGGGGGGGGGGGGGGGGGGGGGGGGGGGGGGGGGGGGGGGGGGGGGGGGGGGGGGGGGGGGGGGGGGGGGGGGGGGGGGGGGGGGGGGGGGGGGGGGGGGGGGGGGGGGGGGGGGGGGGGGGGGGGGGGGGGGGGGGGGGGGGGGGGGGGGGGGGGGGGGGGGGGGGGGGGGGGGGGGGGGGGGGGGGGGGGGGGGGGGGGGGGGGGGGGGGGGGGGGGGGGGGGGGGGGGGGGGGGGGGGGGGGGGGGGGGGGGGGGGGGGGGGGGGGGGGGGGGGGGGGGGGGGGGGGGGGGGGGGGGGGGGGGGGGGGGGGGGGGGGGGGGGGGGGGGGGGGGGGGGGGGGGGGGGGGGGGGGGGGGGGGGGGGGGGGGGGGGGGGGGGGGGGGGGGGGGGGGGGGGGGGGGGGGGGGGGGGGGGGGGGGGGGGGGGGGGGGGGGGGGGGGGGGGGGGGGGGGGGGGGGGGGGGGGGGGGGGGGGGGGGGGGGGGGGGGGGGGGGGGGGGGGGGGGGGGGGGGGGGGGGGGGGGGGGGGGGGGGGGGGGGGGGGGGGGGGGGGGGGGGGGGGGGGGGGGGGGGGGGGGGGGGGGGGGGGGGGGGGGGGGGGGGGGGGGGGGGGGGGGGGGGGGGGGGGGGGGGGGGGGGGGGGGGGGGGGGGGGGGGGGGGGGGGGGGGGGGGGGGGGGGGGGGGGGGGGGGGGGGGGGGGGGGGGGGGGGGGGGGGGGGGGGGGGGGGGGGGGGGGGGGGGGGGGGGGGGGGGGGGGGGGGGGGGGGGGGGGGGGGGGGGGGGGGGGGGGGGGGGGGGGGGGGGGGGGGGGGGGGGGGGGGGGGGGGGGGGGGGGGGGGGGGGGGGGGGGGGGGGGGGGGGGGGGGGGGGGGGGGGGGGGGGGGGGGGGGGGGGGGGGGGGGGGGGGGGGGGGGGGGGGGGGGGGGGGGGGGGGGGGGGGGGGGGGGGGGGGGGGGGGGGGGGGGGGGGGGGGGGGGGGGGGGGGGGGGGGGGGGGGGGGGGGGGGGGGGGGGGGGGGGGGGGGGGGGGGGGGGGGGGGGGGGGGGGGGGGGGGGGGGGGGGGGGGGGGGGGGGGGGGGGGGGGGGGGGGGGGGGGGGGGGGGGGGGGGGGGGGGGGGGGGGGGGGGGGGGGGGGGGGGGGGGGGGGGGGGGGGGGGGGGGGGGGGGGGGGGGGGGGGGGGGGGGGGGGGGGGGGGGGGGGGGGGGGGGGGGGGGGGGGGGGGGGGGGGGGGGGGGGGGGGGGGGGGGGGGGGGGGGGGGGGGGGGGGGGGGGGGGGGGGGGGGGGGGGGGGGGGGGGGGGGGGGGGGGGGGGGGGGGGGGGGGGGGGGGGGGGGGGGGGGGGGGGGGGGGGGGGGGGGGGGGGGGGGGGGGGGGGGGGGGGGGGGGGGGGGGGGGGGGGGGGGGGGGGGGGGGGGGGGGGGGGGGGGGGGGGGGGGGGGGGGGGGGGGGGGGGGGGGGGGGGGGGGGGGGGGGGGGGGGGGGGGGGGGGGGGGGGGGGGGGGGGGGGGGGGGGGGGGGGGGGGGGGGGGGGGGGGGGGGGGGGGGGGGGGGGGGGGGGGGGGGGGGGGGGGGGGGGGGGGGGGGGGGGGGGGGGGGGGGGGGGGGGGGGGGGGGGGGGGGGGGGGGGGGGGGGGGGGGGGGGGGGGGGGGGGGGGGGGGGGGGGGGGGGGGGGGGGGGGGGGGGGGGGGGGGGGGGGGGGGGGGGGGGGGGGGGGGGGGGGGGGGGGGGGGGGGGGGGGGGGGGGGGGGGGGGGGGGGGGGGGGGGGGGGGGGGGGGGGGGGGGGGGGGGGGGGGGGGGGGGGGGGGGGGGGGGGGGGGGGGGGGGGGGGGGGGGGGGGGGGGGGGGGGGGGGGGGGGGGGGGGGGGGGGGGGGGGGGGGGGGGGGGGGGGGGGGGGGGGGGGGGGGGGGGGGGGGGGGGGGGGGGGGGGGGGGGGGGGGGGGGGGGGGGGGGGGGGGGGGGGGGGGGGGGGGGGGGGGGGGGGGGGGGGGGGGGGGGGGGGGGGGGGGGGGGGGGGGGGGGGGGGGGGGGGGGGGGGGGGGGGGGGGGGGGGGGGGGGGGGGGGGGGGGGGGGGGGGGGGGGGGGGGGGGGGGGGGGGGGGGGGGGGGGGGGGGGGGGGGGGGGGGGGGGGGGGGGGGGGGGGGGGGGGGGGGGGGGGGGGGGGGGGGGGGGGGGGGGGGGGGGGGGGGGGGGGGGGGGGGGGGGGGGGGGGGGGGGGGGGGGGGGGGGGGGGGGGGGGGGGGGGGGGGGGGGGGGGGGGGGGGGGGGGGGGGGGGGGGGGGGGGGGGGGGGGGGGGGGGGGGGGGGGGGGGGGGGGGGGGGGGGGGGGGGGGGGGGGGGGGGGGGGGGGGGGGGGGGGGGGGGGGGGGGGGGGGGGGGGGGGGGGGGGGGGGGGGGGGGGGGGGGGGGGGGGGGGGGGGGGGGGGGGGGGGGGGGGGCCTTCTCGGGCGCGCGTTCTCCCGCGTCTTCAGCCATCTTCGGAACACCTTCCTCGACTTCGACTTCGACGCCGCCATTGCTCCGGTACCGCAGGCCATCCGGGGCGACCTGGCATGGTGGGTGGAGGACAACGTGGATGCGCTGGTCAGGGCCTTCGCCTCCGAGGATGACGCAGTGGTGGTCGCGGCAGACGAAGGTGATGTGGTCAACGACGGTGATGGAGGTGTCGTCGAAGGTGACGACGATGCCGGCGATGGCGACGACGATGCGAGCGACGCGTCTGAAGGCGATGCGGCGAGCGACATATCCGGCTGATCCCTTGTTCCCCTGCTGTTTGATCCTGTATGCAAAAACTCGGGCGCGACCCCTAAAGATTGTCAGAGCATTTTGAGAGGGGGAGCCCCTCATGTAAACAAACCGCTGTCTTTATTCCTTTATGTCTAGCCGAGTATGCACCTTCGAGGATCCGCGGGCCCGGCGGCAAGCTTGCCGCTGCGGCTTACCTTAGCCAAGTAGGCCCCCATGCTGGGTCGTGAGATCGTGAGCTCTTGAGGAACTCCTGGGGGGTCTGCTGGCTCGCCCAAGAGGGCTTCACGAGAATTCGGCGCCGATCGTGGTGCCGATGCACGCGGCGCGTATGTTGCGCCCTGCCCCGCTCGCGAGGAGCCCACGAGGGGGAGGCAGCGGTCGTAAGGCTCAGGGTAAGGCAAGAACCAGATAGCAAAAATCGCTCGAACGAGAAAAGGCACCCCCCGCGCGTATCAATGAAAATTCAACTTCAACTTAAATCCAAATCCAGAAGGCAAGGTTACAGAAAAGAGATCCAAAGCAAATGGCCGCGTCCGGCGCCTAGTCTAGACTTCTGGTCTTCTCACCAGCGCGGAGCTAAGTGCTGCCACTAGGCGTGGGAGGGAGCCCCCGAGGCCCGAGGGCGGCTCTCCGGAGACTCCGGGGCGTGTACAGCCCCACTCATTATTACGTGAGAGTGTCACGGTCGGCGATCTTCACAGGCACTAGGCCTTCTTCACAGGTACCAGCCTTGCTTCATATCGCCAGGCGAGGGCCCCGCCTTGCACCACCGTCGACCACCTTTAAGCCGACCGGCAACCAGGATGACACAAAGGGGGGAAAGGGGACGCCAGCGGCGCCCTCGGCGACCACGGGTCCTCTGCCGGGGGAAGGCTCGCCGGTGCCTCCCCGGCAGAGGGACTACCTCCAGGTGACGCCTGGCTCCCTCCATGCAGCCCCCAGCGTGCTTCCCCTGGCGGAAGGGGGGCTGCCGTGCCGGGGTCGTCGGCCGACATTGTGACCTGATTCACTTGCAGCCCATGGTTAGCGTAAGCCTGCTCCTGAGAGATTAATGGTACCCTGTAGTTGTTGTTGCAGGCGCGGTTGTCGTGGTTCCGGGGGGGGGGGGGGGGGCAACTTCTAGCGCCTCTTCTTCCCAACTTTCTTCGAGGAACGAGCCGGGGTCGTCTGCCGGCGTGTACTCTTGGTCCATCATGCGGGGCATGTAGGCTTCCGGGGCTGTTACCCCGAACACCTCGCCGTAGTGCCCCACACTCCACGTTGCCCGGCCCAACGCGGCGTCCTGAGGATGATAGCGCGACATCTCGTTGGGACCATGGGAGGCAACGCTCGTGCCCATGCTCATCGGAGGCGGCGTGGGGGCAACGGGGCCCCCGGCGCCGCCGGCCGTGCTGGTGTCGACGAAGCCCCCAGGCACACCCGAGGGCGCGTGGTTGCGGCGAGGCCCACCGTGAGATCCAGTAGCGGCCCGAGAAGGGAGCAGATAGCAGAAGGGCGGCGCTCCTGATGCCGCCGCATCCAGCAGCTCGGCGACACGTTCCAGCAGTGCATCTCGGCCGCTCTCCATCAGTCGGCACCGCAGCAACTCTCGCGCCACTATGAGCGCGGCCCGCATGTTCGCCTGCTCCCGCCGGGTGTGTGGCGCTGTTGCTACGGTGTGGCTTGCGGCCCTTGCAGTGGCTCGCGCTTGTCGTGGAGTGAGGGTGGACGGCGCCTGGCCGCGCCGCCCACGCCCGGTGGCGTTAGGTGGTGCCCGTGCCGCCTGGAGCGCGGGGTTGAGGTCATCATGGGCAGGCGGCGCCGCCCGGGCGGGCCAGGCTGCCCAGTGGTCGGAGTCGGCCCTCGGGTCACCGGACATCGGGACCGCGGAGCGTCGGCGGATCAATTGGCGGGGAAGAGGCTCCGGCGCACCCCTACCTGGCGCGCCAAATGTCGGATCACGGGTTCTGGCAAAACCCTTAAGGTTCGAACTCTGGGGTGCGCGCAAAGTTCTTTCCCTCCTATCGATCCACGCCCTAGGTTTGCTAAGATCTCGCGGACGGACTCGACGAACTCACAACACGAAAGACACAAGGTTTATACTGGTTCGGGCCACCGTTGTGGTGTAATACCCTACTCTAGTGTGGTGGTGGTGGATTGCCTCTTGGGCTGATGATGAACAGTACAAGGGGAAGAACAGCCTCCTGAGGTTGAGATGTTCTTGTGCGCTAGTCTGGCTAAGGGTTGGTTCAGGATCCCCCCCCCTACTGTGGTGGCTAGCTCTACTTATATAGGCCCTGGTCCTCTTCCCAAATATTGAGCGGGAAGGGAGCCAACAACGGCCAATTTGAAAGGGGACAGCTAGTACAGCTTATCCTGACAAAAGCGGTCTTCGCCTGCAGAAGGCTCTGGTGATGACGCCGCCTTGGGCTCCATGGTGACCTCCGTCTTGCCGTCTGGCTGGTCTTGGTCTCGTTGCACCAATATGGAAACCTTTGCCTGATGCCTCGGTACTCCACGCCTGCACTTGCTTCCTTAGCACCAAAGGGGAAACAAGGACACTGCGTGCGCTGGCGCCTGCCTGGCGCCCGCCTGATCTTGATCGTCATGGCTCACGTCACGAGAACCTCGCGAGGTTTGCCCCGCCTTGATCTCTCCGCTCCTCGCGAGCCAACCTGGTGAGGCCGCTCCTGAGAAGGTCTTGTGTCGTCCGCCTCACGAGGCTTGGCCCCCCACGAGGGTCTCGATTGCCTTGTTGATGAAGATGGGTCATACGGGCCCACGCATAGAGCCACGCCGTGGGCCGCAGGCAGGCAAGTCTGGGGACCCCCATTCCCAGAACGCCGACAACCTAGCCCACCTATATATCCGCTCACTTGTGATGACCACAGGAGCTATCCACTCAGATTGTATGTTAAAAAAATAAAGGTCGATAACTAATGCGGCACCTCGGGCCAACGCGGCCAGATCGCATTTTGCACGAGAAATTACACACCATGTTTCGTTGACATGTGGTCCCGTTCCAACATGTCAGTGAGACGACGGCGAGTCCTTTTGTACAATTTTCGAAAGGACGTGTAGGCTAGGGCGCCTCTTCTTGTACCGTGGCAAACTGGCAACCGTCCACCGACTCTTCGCCTTTCCCTCTCGATTTGGAACTGTTGTCGCACGCTCTTCCTCCCTCCTCCATTTGCCTTCACCCTTCCTTCTGCCATTGTTCGATCGTCTTCTCCATGGAGGGAACAAGCCGGAAACGACCCCGTTATTCTTGCCCCGATCTGAAAGATGACGTGGTGGGGGAACTCATTGATCGGTGCGACGTCATCACCTCGGCTAGCATGGCAGGTTCATTCAAGACCATTCTCGACTCAACTAATAACATCATTACAAGGAACCCAAGGGTCCAGGAGCGGTTTGATCTCCCCTATCTTCTTCGCCGTGACCCTGCTGACTGGCGCGGGGACGAGGGAAGCCTCGCCTTGTGCAAGTTGATGCCGCTTGATAATGATACGTATGATGTTAAGATGCCATCGCTTGAGGGCAAGGCTTGGGCAGGCGCAAATGGAGATTGGGTTGTTTATATTGGGTACAACTATGAGTGGGAACTTGTGAATGTGTACACTCGTCACCGGGTTCCACTTCCAAAAATCTCAGACTGCCCAGAGGTTGAGCACACCGGTATTCTACGCACGTTCAAATACGTTCATGGTGACTGTCTTCTATGGAAGATAGCAATTTGTCGAGTTTCCAACCGCTCTTGGCATTACAGGAACTATGGAGTTGTTGCTATCTTTGACAAGCTTGTTGCCGTCCTTCGTGGTTCGACTGGATAGATATTGCTCAAAAATCAGTTTCTATACACGGATGTGTACTGTGATGCTATTCAATATGAGGGTCTTGTGTTTGCTGCCACCACTCGTGGCACTATTTTTGCATGGGATCCTCATAGTTTCGGTACGTTTGTCTTCCACCGTAATTATAATTGTTTCATCCACATGCATGCGAGTTAGCAAGTTTCCCTTCTCTACTAATTAACCTTCTTCTTGTGTTTCCAAGGTCCTTTGAACATTCCACCACCTATACTTGAAATTTTTTAAAACCAAGGGGGAGATGACGATGGTGATGATCATGAGCATAAGGACGAGGAGGGCCCATATACTCAGTGGCGCCTAGCAACTTCTGATGGATCACCCCTTCTTGTCTGTATACAGCCCACTGCTGATGTTACTACTAAGGAAGCAGGTGTTGTCTCCCATGGTCGCACTCTCCAGACCTATTCCAACACCCGTTGCATGGTATTCGGGATGGATACTACTGTGCTAGCGCCAACACCTTCTCCCTGGTACAGTATTGATAGTCTTGGAGAAAACTCGCACTTCCTTGGACAAAACTATGCAATGATGGTGAAAGGCGATCCAACTGCTGTTGACACAATGTTACTACCATTTATGAGAAGCAACTGTATCTATACGTCGGACATTGCGGTGGTTCCCTACCCTGGTCGTGATATAGTAGGCTGCTTCAGCCTGGACGATCAGTCCTGCATTGGTCTCGAGATTGACAGTAGTTGGCCCTTCCCAGAGAATCACTTGTGGTTCAAAGCAAGCGTTTCCAACGCCGAGGATTGGTTGAGTTGAAGTTCATTTCATTGCTTGTTATTTGTTGTGTGATGAAAACTTTAGTATTTATAATGTATCCTCGTTGTCGTTGTGGGTTGATGACCTGTTGTATGTAATAAAATGATATGCCTGTGATAAACTTACTAAATTTATGAATGGCTTTCGAGTTGCTTCTCTGAGTGGGTGCTGCGACGAGGCAAAAAAATATTTTCCGAATACATAATTGTACGTGCATTGCAATAGGTTATCGGATGAGGCCAATCAACAATAGTACACTATTTGTACTAGCTTCACATGCTGCACTATCTCTACGTCTACGTACGTAATACAACAAGTTTTAAACTTGAGACCAGCCACCCATCCTCATAAAGAACACTTTTTAACCTAGCACAGACTCCAGGAAATTTGGCCACAGTGTGAGGTGGGCCATATGTTAATGTGTTGGCTGTACGTAACCAGCACCTCGAATCCTTGATACTACTACTATAAGTAGTAGGAGTAGTAGGGTGGCATGGGCCAGAACAAGCATTCATGTCCAGGAGTACGGCACACGCCACCAGCACGACTTCCATCTTACACCATATTTCTTGGAGTCCGTGCTACAGCAATCTCTTCAACCTCGTCGTTTCTCTAACTCAACCATCGTGCAGCGGGCGAGGTGGGGGTTTGCCGATAGTCGGTTTCCTCAACTGCGGTCCCACTTGTAAGGCCAACTCCAACGCACGACCCCAAACGGACCTCCATTTTGCCCAGATTCTGTCCGTTTGGGTAGGGCAATGGGGTCGTGTCCGGGCCATTTCTCGGATGCGGTGGCCGTGCGCCGAACGCGCGGACGCATCCCGGCCGCGGGGGGGGGGGGGGGGGGGGGGGGGGGGGGGGGGGGGGGGGGGGGGGGGGGGGGGGGGGGGGGGGGGGGGGGGGGGGGGGGGGGGGGGGGGGGGGGGGGGGGGGGGGGGGGGGGGGGGGGGGGGGGGGGGGGGGGGGGGGGGGGGGGGGGGGGGGGGGGGGGGGGGGGGGGGGGGGGGGGGGGGGGGGGGGGGGGGGGGGGGGGGGGGGGGGGGGGGGGGGGGGGGGGGGGGGGGGGGGGGGGGGGGGGGGGGGGGGGGGGGGGGGGGGGGGGGGGGGGGGGGGGGGGGGGGGGGGGGGGGGGGGGGGGGGGGGGGGGGGGGGGGGGGGGGGGGGGGGGGGGGGGGGGGGGGGGGGGGGGGGGGGGGGGGGGGGGGGGGGGGGGGGGGGGGGGGGGGGGGGGGGGGGGGGGGGGGGGGGGGGGGGGGGGGGGGGGGGGGGGGGGGGGGGGGGGGGGGGGGGGGGGGGGGGGGGGGGGGGGGGGGGGGGGGGGGGGGGGGGGGGGGGGGGGGGGGGGGGGGGGGGGGGGGGGGGGGGGGGGGGGGGGGGGGGGGGGGGGGGGGGGGGGGGGGGGGGGGGGGGGGGGGGGGGGGGGGGGGGGGGGGGGGGGGGGGGGGGGGGGGGGGGGGGGGGGGGGGGGGGGGGGGGGGGGGGGGGGGGGGGGGGGGGGGGGGGGGGGGGGGGGGGGGGGGGGGGGGGGGGGGGGGGGGGGGGGGGGGGGGGGGGGGGGGGGGGGGGGGGGGGGGGGGGGGGGGGGGGGGGGGGGGGGGGGGGGGGGGGGGGGGGGGGGGGGGGGGGGGGGGGGGGGGGGGGGGGGGGGGGGGGGGGGGGGGGGGGGGGGGGGGGGGGGGGGGGGGGGGGGGGGGGGGGGGGGGGGGGGGGGGGGGGGGGGGGGGGGGGGGGGGGGGGGGGGGGGGGGGGGGGGGGGGGGGGGGGGGGGGGGGGGGGGGGGGGGGGGGGGGGGGGGGGGGGGGGGGGGGGGGGGGGGGGGGGGGGGGGGGGGGGGGGGGGGGGGGGGGGGGGGGGGGGGGGGGGGGGGGGGGGGGGGGGGGGGGGGGGGGGGGGGGGGGGGGGGGGGGGGGGGGGGGGGGGGGGGGGGGGGGGGGGGGGGGGGGGGGGGGGGGGGGGGGGGGGGGGGGGGGGGGGGGGGGGGGGGGGGGGGGGGGGGGGGGGGGGGGGGGGGGGGGGGGGGGGGGGGGGGGGGGGGGGGGGGGGGGGGGGGGGGGGGGGGGGGGGGGGGGGGGGGGGGGGGGGGGGGGGGGGGGGGGGGGGGGGGGGGGGGGGGGGGGGGGGGGGGGGGGGGGGGGGGGGGGGGGGGGGGGGGGGGGGGGGGGGGGGGGGGGGGGGGGGGGGGGGGGGGGGGGGGGGGGGGGGGGGGGGGGGGGGGGGGGGGGGGGGGGGGGGGGGGGGGGGGGGGGGGGCAGCGGCGTTGGCGGCAAGCTCAACGTGCTTATGAACAATGCCGTCCAAGGTTGCCCTGCGGTCCAAGAAGGCCAGCGTCCTATCATCCTCCTCTTGCATGTAGTAGTCCTTGTGGACGATTTGCGCATAGACGTGGGTGATTATGTCGATGGTGTCTTGCTGCGCCAGGCGCTGCGCGGCGAGCGCGACCTCGAGGTGGACATTCTCCGGCGTGATGGCGGGCAGTCGCAGGGCCACCAGTGCGCCGAAGAGGTTATCACCATAGAGGCCGTTCAGGGTGGCAGGCATCGCAGAGCCTGGGCACGTGGGCTGGAGGCGTACGTCAAGGTCGCCCGCGAGCTTCTTGACGACGGTGAACTTGTCGAGGAAGCCGACAAGGACCTCATCGAACAAGGAGACGAAGCTGTCATCCAAGCAGCCCCTCGCCCTGGCGTCCTCAAGCACTACCTGGAGACGTTCCTCGATGCCGGGCCGCAGGCCGGCATCGTGGACCATCTGGCACAGCCGGCTGATGCTCGCGCTCATCGCCTCCATGGGTCTAGCTTCTAGTAAACTGATCTTGCGATTGGAGTGATCACTCTTGCCCTTGGGTGCGTAGGTGCGTAGGATTTCGTAGATTGGACTGGCGGGAGACTTTATATGAGAAGTGCAGACTGCGTTGAATTCACGTGCGTGTTGGCCATCTACTCCTCGCCCCTCTACTGCACCTGCCTTTGGCTGTATGACAGGTTGGCCAGCCACCCGTTGGGCCCACGTGTCATACACCCAAAGGCAGGTGCAGTAAGTCAATGAAGCTGTGTCCCCCTCCATGCCGGTGCAGTATAGTCATCTCACCGGACCTCTAGTTGGGGCCAAACGAGAGAACTTTGATGTTTACTGGTTTATTGGTCCCCTTTGCATTTTGCACCAAGTTTTGACCTTTGATTTAACTAATAAAATGTTAATGCATGTAACCAAAAATATTGTGTAAGTCACCTTACGAAAACCAAATAATCCGAAAACACTTAGGCACGGTACATTAACTCCCTCCTCGTTTCTTATTTCGTGACATATCAACCAATGAGAGATGTGGGCCGTGCATGCTTTCAATGACTTGAGACTACCGAACATCACATGCAGTGGTTAGTTCATTGCATGTAATCCTATTAAGTAGCAAAAAGACATTAAGTTATCTCGCCGATAGGAATAAAATAATACACAATGTATTTATTTACAGAGGGAGTAGTACATTTTTTGTGACATGCATTACTAGATATTGCTAGTCAAATACTAAATCCAGATGGACGTGGTAGTACTACTAAATCCAGACGGTGGTGCTAGTACTAGTAGTAGTACTACCAATGTAGTAGCACTGTACTACCCGTTGGTCAAATTATTACGTGCTGCTCCTCACAGTGAAGTGACAAGACCCTACGCCGAAGATGACACCTGAGTATAGGCGCCGTGTTCGGCATACCATAGTCAGCCTCACCGTCTGCAGTCACTATTATCATGGCTATAGACCTAGCCTGCTTACAACTAGCCATGTTCGACATAATTTCCAATGCGTAGATGCCCGTGCATTGCACGGAACACCAAGATTGGGGGGTGGACGGCGCCGGCAGCGGCCATCGCGCCAGATTTTTCCATGGCCTTCTAGATGTGGTGGGGAGGAGATAAGGCTGATTGTGAGAGACAAGGAGTTGTTTGTAAATAGGGAACAAGTGCGGGCATCTTTTTGCAAAACTGGAGAAGTTTGGTTTGTATGCGTCAGATCTAGATCCGACGGCTATTGGTGAAAGATGGCAGGCACAACATCATCACCAACTCAGGACCTGTTTGATTCGCAGGATTTTGAAAACGCAGGAATAGGACACGGCAATATTACAAGTTTCAAACTGATATTACAAATGTTAGGAGTAATGCTGCACCTACGAAGAGGGAATTACTAGGAAGTTTACGTAAGAACTTTCGTTACTTTAGGTGGATGCAGCATTATCGTACAAACTAAAATCCACCGCCCTGACAAGTCACTAATGGGCAAATAAGTTTTCGAGTCTCTGGCCACTTGATGTTTCAAAAACAAATTCAGCTTCTGCGGAGACTTTGTCATTTAGGCGTAGACACTTGCGGTGATCAGCACGCCATTCATTGTTGCGCCAGAGAACGCCAAACCTCATTACATTGAGCACACTTGCCTCCAGAACAAAGAACCTGGCCAATTTAATCTCAGATGTGCTGCCTCGGTAGTCGATCAAATCAATTTCTGTAAGATGGAGATCAAGGCATTCGATGAGATTGTTATAGTGCAGCACATTTTTCACGTTCGGGTCTTTTTTTATCTGCAAAAGAAGAGAACATATTAGAGCAGTTGGCTGTATAAGATTGTCGTGTCATCAAGATGTACCAATATCATTCGCTCATATGATAGGGTTGGCTGGCTAGTGATATTTTTTCACTCTCTCTCTCTCTCACTCTCTCTTTCTCTTTCCTCTCATTTACCTAGGAGTACGTGAAGAGCTTGGGCATTTGTTGCCTTCCACTATGTGGCCGATGCCATATTTCGCAAAAGTATGCCACATAATACGCATCGATGTCAAATCAAAAGATTTTGGCACCGCTCTCGCGATGTGAGAGAGTTGGCACCGCTGTGCACACAGACCCACATGTATAAACAAATCAATCAAACCAACTACACCAGCCTCTCACTCTCCCAAACAAGTGTTTTTTTATTGCCTCAGTCCTCTCTCTCTCTCTCCCACGCAAGTGTTTTTTCATTGCGTGAGTTAATTTGGCACCAGAGTAAAGTAGGTGATCCAGATTGGGGCACCAGGTGAGCAATGGAGGGGCATCGATGCCAAATGCATCACAAGTGAATTTGGCACGTGTTTTGGCCTACATAGTGGAGGGCCGTTATAGCCCACTTTTGTACTACCTCTTATTTAGTATAAAATTTTGACCATAGATTTACGTAAGAAAATGCCAATGCATGTCACTAAAAATTACACCATTTGAAATTATGTTCAAATACGAATCCAACGATATAGTTCTTAGTGACATGCATTAACATTTTGTCAGTTAAATCTATGGTCAAATTTTGATACTACAAAATAGGAAGAGTAAACCAGGACGGAGGTAGTACTTGCTCTTAGGGTAACCATAGAGTTACTGGAGTAGTCTAAGTTACTTTCCACTATGACTAGCCTAGGCTACTATAGTAGTACAACAAAAAAACGATGCAGGTGATCACGTGAGAAAAAAAATACTAAAAACATTTCTTTCGGTGCAGTGCGTAGATACAGTTTTGAACACTACACTTGTCATCGTAATTTGGGAAAATTATGAAAAAATTGAGCTACGTTGTGATTACCGTTTACTAATAGGAAAGAAGTTTCACCTCGATGAGTAGCTTCTCCGTGCACGGAAAGCATGTAAGGAATCCAACAACTTGATCCAGATTGGGGCCGATAGATTTTATTGCCAAGATCTTCATTGTGCGCATAGACTGGGTCAAGCTTGTGGGAATCATTTTCTGGAAGACGGTCATAAATACATCAAGAAGAAATTTAAAAATGTGAATTTCAAGAAGACAGAGAAGAAGATGATTGTCGTACCTGAACGATTACGGATCCAATAAAGAGTTCAGAGAATTTGGCAGACGAGTGCACCAACGCTGTCAATTTCGGCGCGTCAATGACCCTAATTTTTGTTGGACCTTCTAGATCCGATACAAGCAATCTCTCAAGGAAAGGCGCATTCTCAATGACCATAACATGGAACAGCTGGAGTGATCTCTTCCCAATTGATGTCTTGTTGCGGGGCCAGCAAGACACATAAATCCATCAGAGATTCGTCGAGGTGATGTGGAGGCTAATGAACCCATGGATCTGCTCAAGACGAAGATACTCGAGCGCAGTACAGCTGCGGAGTAGGTGCTCCATAGCCTTCTTCGAGATGACAATGTCGAAGAGGTCGAGCTGCTTGAGTTGAGGGAGAAGAAGGGCGGGCGCGGCATTAATCTGGGGAAGATAGCAGGAGCTAAAGCTGGCGCGACGCAGCGTTGGCGTGAGGCGGAGCGCGGACGGTGGCAGAGAGAGACATCGTCCAGCTTCAAAGCTGAGCTCCTCGAGCTGATCTAGGGCGGGGGATAAGAACCACTCGTCGAACTTGGGTTGGACCTTGCAGTTGGTACTGAACATGCGGATGTCAAGGCGTCTGGCTGGCCCAGGGTGCGATGAAAGGATCTTGGAGACTGCGGCCATGCGTTTGCAATCCCCGTTATAGAGGCAGCTATCGACGGTGAGGTTGAGGGGGACGCGGCGCTAGAGGGGGCGCCACCGCCAGGAGAGCAGGGCGGTCCGCACGGCAGATTTGGTGGGGAGGAGGCCGATGATGACGAGCAGCATGTCGTCGGGGAGGCTGCTGATGAAGTCCAGGCTTGCCGGATGCGGTTTTGGCTCGAGCCGCCTCCACTTGTTGGCTGCCTCACCGTCCATCTCAACCGGCGGCGACGCCGGTGTACACGTGTGATGGTGTGTGTTGTGTGCTGGGTGTGCGCGAGTGCGTCCTTCTGTGCATGCCGCCGCGTAGTGGTGAATTATGCGCGAGTGCGTCCTTCACGCGGAAGAAGTGTGTCCTCAATGTGCCCTCAATTTACTAGCGTGCGGGGTGCTACCCCGAGTGGTTTCAACTTTGTTTACTTCACCGCGTGTCAGATGGGCCTCTAGTTTACTTATTTTCACCCACTGCCAAATGGGCCAGCACACGAAGATACAGAACACGAGCTGACAAGGCAGCATGTGGACTGGTTGACCGGTCAACTAAACAATATACGGAGCTATACGCTGACACAGTGAGCGTATAATCCGTCGGTATAGAGTGTTCGAGTGAGAGGGGAGGCTCGTGAGAGATAGCAGAGAGAGAGAGAGAGAGAAAGAGCTACTCCCTCCGTTCGATAATGTAGTTCC